>LSYV01000095.1:4022-34606 GCA_001584585.1 Gonium pectorale | reverse complement strand
ATCGGCGGCTAGCGGTTACCATTCGCGGGTCGCCCAGCCCGCACCCCCGAACCGCCGATCGGCATAACACAGACCTGGAATGGATGAGAGAGAGAGAGAAACACGGAGTCAGGAACCGTCTGCACTCGAAGCAGTCGCGGGCATGTGGACAATGTTGACGCGCAGAAGCAGGCCATAGCATTCTCCTCCCCGTAGTTGGCCGCCGATGGACTGGCAGGAAAGAGAGGGGGTAGGCTGCCCGGGCGAGGTGGAGGGGCCGGGTACGGCAGCGGTTCCTACGTGCACGGGCTCGGGGAAAGGGGAAACGGGGCAAAGGAACGAGGCGACGGCGATAAAGCCAAGGGCCCAAGGGGGACAGGCGGCGGTCTGGAGGGCAGATCCCCACCGCCTGAAGGGGCACGTCAGGAACAGCGGCCAGTGCATGCAGACAGGCAGAGAGGCAAGGATGCATAGGCATGGATGCGGAGGGACGGCGTGAAGCAAAGGCAGGAGACACACGAGGGACAGCCGTGGCGGTCGGATCAGCGAGTGGCAGTTGGGGCAACGGGGCCCTGGCCGATGCAATCAGAACAGGAGCAAGGACATGGGCTCTATGACACCCCATCATCCCGCACGATCTGCCATACACGCGCCATACCCTAAACACCCTGTCTTTCTACCTTTGGAGAGCTTGGAGGAGAGCTGGCACCACGGTAGGCGCCGCAACGTGGGCAAAGTGGACAGCACAGGGGGGTGGGTGAGGCGGACGAATGCACGCTGCCCAAGTCGCGGGCTTGCGGTACTACAGGTTACAGGTTACACGTCCGTCTACTACTAAATCGTTGAAATGCCGAACCCGTGTGGCCCTTCTGGACCCTCGTGAATGCTGCCAACCTGCCCCCCTGCTCCCAAGGCCAACGATGCCCCCAGGATCCGCCGCCAGTCGATCCCCCTCCGGCAGCCCATGCGGTGGACCCGAAGACCGAACCGCTGCCTTGCCTGCTGTACTGCGGTTTCTGGCCGACGCTAGAATGAAGGCACCCGAGGGGCTTGCGGCCAACGCTCAGACATCGTACTTTGCTAACTTGACATCCATACCTACTCCGAAGGTTTTGCGCTCGTATGCGGACAGGCTAGATGCGCGGTGGCGGTTGCCGCGTGTGAATGGTGCGCCCCGCGAGTACCCCTGCGGAGAGGCCGGGGTAAAGCTTGCCGGTACGTGCATTGGATGGGTGATCCGGTGCACGGCACATCTGTGATGGCGCCTAGCCTGCATCGGACGCTCACGCCCTTCCGTTTGGGGGATTGGGAGACGGAAGTTAATCGCCCCAACGGGCGCGCTAGGTGCGAGCGGACATACAAGGCGCCCTGGCGATGCAGAACGAGATGCGTGTGTTCTGCGAGTGCCCGTGCTGTGCTGCCCGTGCTGTGCTACAGGCTGTCTGGGATACCAGGCACGCCATTCTTCGGCGTGAGGCGCTGAAGAGGGGTAGAGATGAGGACCATAACCCGCTCCCCCACCCCAATATTCCCAGGCTTCTCTACTGAGAATGCCTTCCAAACCCACTACCCCAATATTCGCAATTCGTCCATGGCCCCCCCGGCTTTGACGGACGTGTAACCTGTAACCTGTAAACCTGTAACCTGTGCCCGTGAGTACCTTCGCGACCAATTTAAAGGCGCATTGCAGTTCAAGCGCGGAGATATGACTACAATCATAAAAGGAGGCCCCACCTGCTGAGGTGACAGCCTATGTGCAGGCTGTCTGGGACACTAGGCACTCCACACTTCGGCGCCAGGCGCTGAACGGCTGAAGCGGGGTAGAGACAGCAATCATGACCCTTTACCCCACCCTACCACTCGCAAAACCCTCCCCCGGCTTTGACGGACGTGTAACCTGTAACCTGCTTCGGTGCTGGGAATATGCACGCCTGAAAGACGAGGACCGTGCCTTATCGTGTCACGAAGGTCACGAGCCTGCGCCATGTATGCAGAGCTTACGGCAAGAACTCGCAGAGCCCATGGGCCAATTGCGAAGTGTGGGGTGGCGGAAACATGATTACCGTCTCTGCCCCGCTTGAGCGCCTGACGGCGTGCCTCGTGGCATGCCATGTGTCCTAGATCGGCTGCAAATAGGCTGCCATCGCTGCCGCTAGGGTAACCGTCATAATTGCATGATTTGCAAGGCGCCTTATAAGGGGCCGCGTAAGCACGGGTCCACTCAATACACATGCGCTCAACCGAAATTGCCATAGCATCTCTGCGGACCAAGCACGCCCGCTCGCACACATGCCGCCCCTCATGTCGAGCTTTCGTCTCCCAGCAACCCAGCCGCAAGCGCATGGGCGGCTGGGACAGGCTAGGTGCCATAACCGCAGCTGGCACCGCGCTAGCCGTGGTCAAAGGGGCGCGCGAAAAACACAGCGCCACCACCCCAAAGCGAACGCAACGCAATTATAAAATGATGCAATTGCAAACCCCGCAAAGCAATGCCACTGTACCTCTGTTCATTGCCCAGAAGGCGAGACCTAGTGGGGAACCGTGACAGTAAGCTTTCGTGCAGACGGTCTCCCTCAGCTTCGCCCCACTTGTGCGGCAGCTACACAGCAGGTTCTAGGATTACTCATCTCGCATTCACCACCCCGTCACAATGTCACTCCTCTCAAACCTCGCTTACTCTTGCAAACGCTGCAACGCTCCCATGCACAGGTACACGCATACACTCAGGCTCCCATAAACAGTCGGAGAGCGATGCTCCGCTCCTGCTGGGCGGGGCCGCAGGCCGCACCCGGGGCCCCTGCCGCCGCTCAAAGTCGCAGTCCCAGTCCCTGGAAAGCACAATGATGTCCCACACGAAAGAGGGCATCAACTGTAGGAGCGCCTGCACCCTCCCTTCGGAAGCTGTCCGCACACGCTGCAGCGCAACGGAAGCAGCATCCTCATCTTCTCCTGACTGGAACTGATCCCCTACACCGCTGGTAACTGCAAATGACGCCGCCCAGAGCCCAGCTGCATTCCTCACGGCCACACCGTGTGGGTCCACGAGGTTATTCAGTTTACAAGTTGTAACAAAGTGTGACAAACACCACATCACACCTCAGTCCTGATTGCCCGTTGGGCCCACGTATCGCGCTTTGATCAAGTTATCGAGCATCTGGTTCACCAGCCAGCGGCCAGTCGGCTGCACGTCAAGGCGGTTATGATCCCGTACGTACTTCCCGCCACGCAGTTTGTACTTCAGTACGACCGTCGTGACGACGTAGCTGTCGCCCTCCACGTCGATCTCCTCGCCGCACTGCGTGTTGGGCGGCAGCGCGTATATGCCGAGTGAACGCGGCGGCGGCGTGACGACGCGGACCTCATACAGGCCCGGCTGCTTCGCCTTTTTGCCACCAGACCCCAGGGCCCCCCGCTTGCTGCTGGATTTGCCCGAGCCCTCAGAGGGAGTAGGAGCGGGCCCCGACTTGGAGGCCTGTGGCGAGGGTTTCAAGGCGAAACGTTATGGGCACATAGCGCCACAAGCCTGGCGGCGACAGAGTTCGTAGTACATGGGCAATGGGGAGGCGTGGTGCCGCTAGGGGCCGCCACGCCTCGCCGCGACCCGACTGGGCCCTAGCCCCGCTCACAGCCCCAGCCGATTGCAACAATGACAGCTTGACTGCGAGCACGCCGTATAGCTTTGAGCCGCAATTCACCACGTGCGCAGTAGGTGCGTGTCACATCGCTCCTACCTGAGCGACGAGGGGGACGCGACGAATGGCCCTGGGGCCGGCGAGGCCTGTTCCGACTCCCCGGCCGGCTAAGCTCTGCGCTTGACGCATCTCACAGTTGCGGCTCCACCTGGCGCCGCGCCCTGGCCTGGAGAAAGTCGCTTGTGTGTGGTCGTCAGGCCAGGTGAGACCGTTGATGCCGCTCAGCTGGCGAAAGTAAATCAAATAGTCACTTGTTGTGTTTGACGATGTCGCGCACGCAGAAGCGTTGTGAGCAAGCAGCGCCGAGTACGTTTGCTAAAACAACCTTGCCAGTCGATATACATATGCAGTTCAGGGTGTGGATGACAGGATGCGGAGGCAGAAGTGTCATATGTGGGCGCACGGCGGGTGTACCACAAGAAATTGGGGTTTTGGTGAGGCTGACTTCCCAGCAATTAAACTACACATAACAATACGGTATGACACCATGGATCAAATGCGGCTTGTCTGCCTTGCAATTGCGTGCGTGCTGACACCCATTGTCTCCGCTGTTCGGGAGCCTGCTTGGGGCCGTAGCAAGCTTGGCACGGTTGCAAATGAAGACCCGCTGGCAAAAGTTGCAAGTAAGACTCTGCGGGCGAGCGGTGTGGCGGTTTTGGGCCCGCCTTATCCCCCCTCGGGGACACCGCCTCCGGCAGGCCTGGTGACGCCCTACAACTACCCCCTTCAAGTCCACAACGTGCAAACCAGCGATGGCTTCATTTTGACGCTGCTGCGTATTCCGCATGGTATTGAGGGGACCCGCGGGGCGGCTGGCGCCCTCCACAACGGCAGCAGGCCGGTGGCCTTCCTTCAGCACGGGCTGTTAGACTCGGCAGCGGGCTTCCTGGTGAATGGGCCAGGCGAGAGCCTGGCATTCATACTTGCCGACGAAGGTGCGGGCAGGAGCGTGCAGGTAGCTTGTACCGGGGCCCATGCCCGACGCCCTGCTCGTCGGAACACCCACGACACCCAACCCAACAGCGTCCGTTAGCCCGGATGTGGGTGCTCAAGCGTGTCTCCCCTAAATGGGTTTTAAGGAATCATGCTGCCATGTGAGCCCTGTCACCCCTTGTCGCGTCCGGTGCCCCCTGCCGCACACACACCATCCCGTTGACGCTAGGTTACGACGTGTGGCTGGGCAACATGCGGGGCAACTCCCTCAGCCGCGGGCACGCCAGCCTGGATCCCTCAGACGCGCGCTTCTGGCAGTGGTCGTACGACGAGATGGCGGCGTACGACATGCCCACCATGGTACGGCATGCATGCCTTATCAACGGTTGCTGCGTGTCACCATATGCAAGTTTGCGCGCTGGTGCAAGGTGCAAGCCTTGCCGGCCGGAAGCCCGGAAAATAGAATGACCAGAAACTGCCGTACACCTGCAGGTACATTATGTACTGCATGTGACGGGTGTGCCGTCGGTCCGCTACGTGGGGCACAGTCAGGGCACCACGGTGCTGCTGGCGGCGCTGGCGGGCGCCGGAGGCAGCAGCGGCGCTGGTAAACGGAGCGGCAGCGGCCCACCGCCGGGGCCGGCGCTGCGCGCGGACGAGATTGAGCGTGCGGTGCTGATGGCGCCTGTGGCGGTGGCCAAGCACATCTCGAGCATCCCGCTGCTGGCCATGGCTGCGATGAATACGGACGACGTAAGGCGGGCAATGAAGCGGCGCCGCCGGGGCGGGGTCGCAGGCGTTGCGCGCTACAGCCGTGCCGTGAAGGTGGCAGGGGAAGTGGAGAGCTTGAAAGGCAGCTCGGGCCCCTCCGCAGAGTCGGTGCCATCATTACTGGCCCTCAACTGCGGCGCGCATGGGGGTAAGGGGCCGCCGTGACGCGCTCTGCCGTGAAGGTGACAGGGTGCGGCAGTCGGAGCATGGGCATCCTCCGCATCCCGCCCCCGTCCTACGTGGAAGGGGCGCTTCCTGGGAGACCGTTGACCGTTGCTGCGTTTATGTGCACACTGTCGAGCCGTCGTGTGTGCTAGTCCAATGCAAAGACGTGCGAGGGATCATTTGACAAGCCACTGGGACTGTGGCCACTAGGGTTGAAGGCACCTGTTTGCACGGCCCGCTCCCACACAATGACTCCGTCCACTCGCCCCCGCCGTCTACATGCCCATCCTTAACCGCCAGATCTGCCCCTGTCACGCCGTCTCCGTGTTGGTGATTCTATTTGTGTCCCGCCGGACCACCCCGTATACACCTTCAAGTCATGAAGTTCCCGCCAATTCATTTACGAGTAGCTCCGTCCGTCCGCTCCACAGCCCCTGCAACCGCACATCCGCGCTACAGCGAAGGTCACGGCCCTGTCCTCTGCGGCCCGCCTGCATTCCCCCGCCCCGCCCCCCCCCCAACAGGAATTCCACCCGTTTTTCATTGCCTTTTCCACTATATCCCGCCTCTTGGGACGGCCAGGGAAGCCTGCACCCCAAGCTCTTGTCGTTGGCTCGATTTGCAACCCCCTTGCCCCGCTTTCTGCCCGCCCCAAATCCCCCCCACCCCGGCCGCAGATGTTCAGCCTGATGGGACTGCACGAGTTCCTGCCCAGCCAGGAGCTGATCGCGGCGCTAGAGGGCCGACTGTGCGTGGCGCAGCCCTACCTGTGCGTCTCCTTCCTCACCTCGATCGCGGGCTACAACCCCGACAACCTGGACAACGCCCGCCTGCCCATCTACCTGCGCTTCACGCCCGCGGGCACCAGCGTGCAGAACATGGCGCACTGGGCGCAGGTGGCTGCGGGCGTGTGGGGCTTTGTGCGGCGTGTGGGGGAAGCAACAATAGAGGAGGCGGGCAGTGATCTTGGCGCAAAGAAGATGCGGGAGCGTGAAGTCCTGCGCGGAGAAACGAGTGGAGTCGGCGTTGCGGCGCAGCTGCATTTTGACCATTATCCCCCACCCTGGTTGCCCACTTCTGTCCTTGTGGCCCCCTCCCCGACCTGTACATGGCCGTCGTCCTTCAGTTCGGGCGCCAGATCGCGCGCAACGCCCTGTATCGCCCGCCCGGCCGTTTTGGCTGCGAATCCTCCCTCCTTGCCACTGCCGGGCACGGTCCGGCAACGGACGGACTGAACCTGCTCTCTCCGTCGATTCCCCGTGCCCCAGAACGTACGCGCCCGCGCGCCCAACACCATGTCCTTCTTCGACTACGGCACCGACTGCGCCTCCTGGACGGGCCGCTGCAACCAGCTCCAGTACGGGCGCATGACGCCGCCGCTCTACAACCTGACGGCCATTCGCACGCCGCTGGCGGTCATCTCGGGTGGGCCGCGCGCCGCACGTGGGAGTGAAGGGATCGTAGGCGGCGCGATTCGGGTCCAGCTGGCTGGGCAAGCGCCTGCGCGGCCGACGTGTTCGAACTGCACGGCGACGGACTGCCCCTATGTCCGTTGTCAGGAGCACGCTGCAGCAGATTCGCATCCTTCCGACTAGACCCGAAGGGTTAGAAGCCCCCGTGTACATATCCGTAACCGCACACCGTTCTCTAGGTCGCCTGTTCTCAAGTCGCTGAACCCAGTTGGCGCTTCATCTCCTGGCTCACAGGCAGCCAGGACACCTTGGCCGCTCCGCTTGATGTGGAGTACCTGCTCGAGTCCCTGGGCCCAGGCGTTGCCAAGCTCGTCAAAAACCTGGACTCGTACGACCACCTGGATTTCATATGGGGCATCAATGCCAAGGACCTGCTGTACAGCGATGTGCTGCGCTTTCTTGCTACGGGCCAGGGGCCCGATGTGCAGGCCTGAAGCCGGGAACGATGCGCCCGGGTTGGCAGCGGGTTGACCGGGTAAGGCATGCAGTGCAAGCAGAAATGGGTCGGACCAGGTTCACACGGCTTTGCGGGGTGTGTCCGCCTGCCTCCGTAAACCTCACATGCGCAAACTGTCCTGGGCAGCTCATTGTACGGGCCTCATGTACCTTATGTCGTAGATGCAACGGACTCTCACTCCATTCATCTGTGCGTGCAATCAGCGCGTTGTACGACGTCTCCGATCATGACGTCCGGAGGAAGACCTCGCGAGTCCTCAACTGGATGGGCGGGGGCAGGTCCACTTGTGTACGAGAACAGCGGTGCTGCCTGTGAGCCGAACCGCGTCAACGGTCCGGCCCGGGTACGCGAGTGAGTACGGCATTCTCCGTCTGTTGTGATGGGTATGCTGTGTATGTTGGTACGGTAGTACGGTATATTTGAGCTTTTCAGCAATGCTGTACGACGGTAATTGGGGTCGTAGGTCCCTTTCGAGTGCCACTGTGTCAATACGTCAATGAGAAGGGTGTTGTGGCCTGTGCGCTGCGGTTGTGCCGTCCGCTTAATGCCTCGGCATATCGATGCCAGATGCCAAGTGGCCCTTTTGATTGCACGTGCCTTTCGAAATTAGGGACGTATCACGACGCTGCCGTGTTGAGTTGAAGTTCTTCTTCGTTGCTTTGACGATGCCTTTCGCGTGGCCCCTACAGCGTCACGGCCCTGTGGGGCCACGAACCGTGGTGCGTTCCCAGCCCCTCAAGGTGCTGACGCGGGCTCATAAGCGCGTTTTGGTACAATATCCCAGATTGCTATGAACTACGTCTCAGCACGAAGAATGTTTATTTACAGGAGTGCTCGTGTTGGTACCAGTGCCATGTCGGTACCCTCCGGACTGACTGAAGCGAGTTTTACTTTCAAACCGCCGGTCGGTGTTCTCGTTAAGGTGAAGTGTACGGTAAGAATGCAAGGCCGGCGTCGCTGGAGGAAGGCGCGTAATGAAGCCGTTCGGCAGTTTAAGGTGCCGCTGGCTTGCTGCGCACCATGCCTACGGATCAATGCTGGATGAGTGGATGTACGGATTGCCCGTAGGCTGGTTTGTTGATCCGCCAACAGTGTTAGTAAACATGGACCCGCAACTCGGGACGACTGGATATACACTGCGGTTGCCGACAATCTCCACCGCTGCTGCGTTACTCCTGGTTGCCATTGTATCGTACCGCATCCAGTGCTCCCATTGGGGTGACCGTATGCCCGACGGCGCCTTTCATCCGTGTCTGGTGGCGTGGCGTGTTCGTTGCTTGGCGACTCCGCATACTGTTTGAGACTTGCTGGGTTGCTGAAGCGCATTCACAGATTGCAAACCGGCTGCCAACGATGTGGCTAGTGCTGCGGTTACATGCTGGTCCTGTGCACATGCACATGCTGCGTACCGCCTTCAGACGCCGAGCCGTGACCGGCACGTGTGGTTACCACATAGTGGCGCGCTTTGGCAAGCGGGCAGACGTGACCACACGCATGGCCCGGAGGGTCAGCATTTTCCCATCGTCCCGCACAAGCATGCCGCCACTTCGGTAGTAATACCAAACAAATGTAAGCACGCCTGCGTGCGTCCAGGCCCCAAGAGTGGCTCACAGGATGATAACACGGTCACGGAACATGACGTGCCATCTTGAATCGCATATCAGTGCGGGCACCATAGTAGCAAGCGGCACGGGTCTGCGTGTATGTCCGTAGAGGCTGCCTTCCCCATTTCTGGTTCTCTCTTTTTTAGCAAGCACGCACTTAGCTCTCACCATACATCGCAGTCCGCGCGGCCAAGCAAACCGGAGGTCTTCCCATGCTGTGCACTAAGTTCGCTGCAGATCCACAGAGAGCGCTCTCATGAGGCGCCATAGCTTCCTCGCACGCTCCAATGCAATGAAGACTACGGGCTGGTCCGATCACTTCTTCGTAGAACACGCAAACGTTGCCCCCGGGCCCTGACGATGCCGGCCGGCGCCGATAGGCGCGACTAGGGCCCACTCACTGAGCCATCCCGTGCGCACCCGGCATGCGGCCCACCTGCGGCTGCGGTGCCCCGGGGGCCCCAACCTGGCCCGGCGGGCCGGCTCGCGCCACCTGCATTCCGCCCTGAATGCCGGCCGGCCCAAGCGCGCCCTGCGGACCGCCCGGGCCGGGCGGGAAGAGCTGCGGTCGCGGCTGCGGCTGCCCGTACCCCTGCGGCCCGGCCGCGGCAGGGCCGCCCGGGATATAGAGCGGCGTGGAGGCGGCGCTCCCCATGGGCGGCCGTGGGCCACGCTGCGCCGGCCCCGCCGGCGAGCTCTGCGGAGACAGGAGTGGCTGTGAAAGCAACGCGCCCGGTTGTTGCATCGGCCTCGGCGGCCCGCCGTGGCCCGATGCGCCAGCGCGCGGCCCACCGTTTACTGGCGGCCCGACGGGGCGCGGGCCGGGTCCACGGGGACCGGCCGGGCCCGCCGGCGGCGGCGGCCCGCCATTGGGCACCAGACCTGCCAGGGGCGGGGCCCCCAGGCCGTACTGGATCTCCCGGATGAAGCGGGCGCCCAGGCTCTCCAGCCGGACCTCGCCCCCAGTTGCCTCCGCCACCTGGACCAGGTTATCAACCTGGCAGGAGCAAGGTACAGGCGGGCAGGGCGGAGCTGGGTGGTGGTTACGCAATGAACAGCATAAAAGAAGGGCGCGGCATCGCATGCACCTCTCCGCCAAGGAGGCTCCTCCTGGAACAACAGCAATGCGCATGCCAGCGAACGGCGGAGGGCGGCTGGCTCAGCAGCAGGGGCCTCACCTTCTTGACCTTGTGGGCGGCCTTCTTGCTGACAAAGGGCTGCGCCAGGGCCAGCAACGCGCGCGCCCAGGCGCTGGGCTGGACAAGGATGATGTGCTTGACGTGCTTGCGGTCTGCGGCCATGTTGGACAGAAAGTCTCAGGCCGTTCCCACTGCAAACTCACCGCCGCTTGACGCCGGCAGCCGCGCACCCGAGAAGGTCGCGTCAGCCGCCATAAGGGGCGAGTGTAAGGCCTGACTGGCGCCCATGCCCCTGGGATCCGCCCCGACTTACATGGCTTTGCCAGGGAACGGTACGCGCCCAGCGCCCAGGTGGTGGACACGGAGCTGGCCTTGACGCCCATGGCCAGGCTCAGAACGACGAGCACGTAATCCTGCGGCGGTGCAGAGTGTGACGGGCTTCCTTTGCTTCTGATGCACACGTTGCACTTATTGGCTACAAAAGCAGTGCGCACGCCGCAGACCCCTGGAAATTAACGCATCCAGGCACCACGTTGACCCCTGCTCTACGCAGTGGGTATCGCCCCACCCCGCCCCGCTCCGCCTCCGCTTCATCCCACCCCCAGAGCACTCACCCGGTTTGGGAACCGCCCCGCCGCCGCTTCATCCCACCCACAGCGCACTCACCCGCTGCACCATGGGCTGCAGCTGCTGCAGCACGTACTGCAGCACGTCGTTCTTCTTGGCCTTGGCGGGGAGCATCGCGGTGTTGAGGACCACCACGGGCCGGCCCAGCGTGTCGCGGCCCTCGGTGTACAGCAGGCCGGGGTAGGGGCTGGGCGGCGGCGGGGGGCCAGGGGGAGCGCCGGGACCCAGGGGGCCCATCGGAGGGCGCGGCCCGGGCGGCGCCATGGGAGGCCTGCGGAAACGAGCAACCGCAAATGTGCCAGCTGGGCGCGACGGTACGGCTGCATTACGGTACGGCTGCGTAACACCTTCAACTGTGGCTGTACACGACATGTCAGTTGCGAAAGTACATGGGTACTACCTACACCTGTCCCCCATGTTTAGCTGCAACACTTCCACTGCCTCCATACCTGCCAGCCATGCCCGGAGGAAAGCCGCCCGGACCTCCAGCACCGCGGCCCATCGGCCCGCCGGGCGGCCCCTGAGGCGGCCGCCAGGGACCTGCCCCTGGGCCGCCCGGCGCTGGCCCCTGCATCACCGGGACTCCAGGCGGCCGGGGCCCAAAGCCCTGCGGACCAGGCATACCTGGTCTCAACTCCGGCCCGTGGGGGCCCGGCGGCCTGAGTCCAGTGGGGGCATGGCCAGGATGCGGTGGCGGCGGCCCTTGCATCGGTACGCCCGGCGGCAATGAACCCTGCCCGGGCGGACCCTGGGAAGGGTAGCCGGGGCCTGCCGCTCCTGGCGGAGGTGCTCCGGGCCCACCGGGCCCGCGCGGCATCGGGCCGCCGGGCTGCTGCAGGGTGTGCTGGAAGCCGGCGGCAGCTGGACCCGTGCTGGGGCCAGCGCCGGCGCGAGGACTGGCCCCAGGCGACATGCGCAGGGCCTGCGGCTGCGGCATCGCCGGCGGCTGCAACCCAGGGCCCACGACGCCCAGCCCCTGCGGCGTCACAGGCGACGCACTGGGTCGCAGGCTGGTGGGCAGCTGCGGCCCGGCCGCGCCCGTTAGTTCGCGCCCGGGGGTCAGCTGGGCGCCGGGCGGCTGCTGCATGTGCTGCGGCGGCAGCGGCGGCTGCGTCGGTACCATTTGCCGCCCAAGAGCTTGTGGCAGTCCCGCCGGCTGGGGGAGGGGCCCGCGCACGCCAGCCTGCACCAGCGGCGGCGACTGCAGGGGAGGGGTGCGAAAGGAAGTGAGCAGGCGTCGGCTGAGAGGCTTTACTGTACTGGCGGTGAGCAGCGAATGACCAACCAATGCCAAACCAGACCAGATTACGCTCACTCATGAACGATGGCCTGTCCTGAGGCGGCGTATAAGGTTTCCCGCAAGAACAAGGGATATGACGTTTAGATGGGGCCGCTAAACCCCGTGGGATTCACTTACGGGATTACGCTGCGGCGGCACCGGTGCCTGCTGCTGCAGCCTAGGCACCTGACCAACGGCGAGAGCAGCTGACCTCTGGCCCATAGAGACCGCTCCCGCAGCCAGAGCCGCCACCCCGGCACCTACAGCGACAGCTGCGGCGGCCGCGCCGGCGCCCAGCGGTGCGCCGGCCGAGCCCTGCTGCAGGCGCGGCTGAGGGGGCCACTGCCCGCCAGCCGCGGCAGCTGGCGACGGCAGTAGCGCGCCGCCGGATGCCGCCGCCGGGTCGTAGTCGTGGCTGACGCGCGGCGCCGGGTCGCGCAAGGGCTCCACCACAAAGCCCTCATCGTCGTCTGAGTCGCCGGCGTAAAAGGGATCATGGCCACGCGACGCGGGCGCCGCTCCTGCGGACTGCGCGGCATCCCCGGCGCCTGAAGCGGCCTGAAGCGACAAGCCGGTGGCCGCTTCGGGCGCGCCGGTGGTGGCCCGCGGGTCCTCCACTGTGGAGCTGGCCAGCGCCGTCGCCCCCACGGCCGCTCCTGCTCCGGTGGCCCCTCCAACAATGAGGTCGAGCACTATATCGCTTGACTCGACGGTACCGAACGCCACCCGCCCCTCCTCCAGCTCCTCTTCCTCGTCCTCATTGTCTGCATCCGGCTGCACTGCAGCTGACTGGGAGGCGCTTACGGGAGGCTCTTCTACTGTCGCCACCGTCGCCTCGCTGAAGTCCTCTTCCGAGCCGCCCTCCCCATCTGGGTTTTCGCCCGCGTCCGGCAGTGCTACCTCCCGGCTGCCAAAGCCGCTGGAGTGGGCAGGTGGTGGTGCCAGCCCGAGAATCGACGCGAGCTCCGGGCTGACCAGACCTGCCGCCGCGGCCGTACGGTAGTCTTCCAGGAGCTGCTCCGCACTGGTGGTGGGGGTCCCGCCCAGCTCGCTGCCCGCGGAGGCGGAGGCGAAGTGCTCTGCGGCGGCTTCGTCTGTGTCGGGGGAGCCTGACCCAGATGGCCCAAGCTCCAAACCCGCAGCGCCCGCAACATCATCGGGATCAGCCGCCGCCGGCGCTTCGGTGGAAGCTGGCAGCCACGTTTGCGTGCCGTCCGCGAGCAGCGAACCCTGCCGGAAAGGATCCTGTGTCGGAGCATACGACTCGTTAATAACAGCCGTTGCCGAGACAGCCTCATCGTCCACCCCTACAGCACTGCTGCGGGTCTGACCAGCCTCATCCGCTGACGGTTGCGCTGCCGGCCAGGAAGCACTGCCAGCGTCCACTGCAAAATCTGCAGTTAAGTCCGCTGCGCCGGACTGCCTCTGCTCTGCGTCCACATCGGTGCCTCCGCGTTCGTCCCTTTCTGCAGCAAAAGCATCCGAGGCCACGTTGGGGACGCCGTCAGCGTCGTCCGTTGGTTCTGGCTGGGACCACTCCTGGCCATCGACGCTGCGCGTGGCGGGCTCCGGCTCCGTTGTCTGAGTGAAAGCAATACTGCCAGAGGGCTGGAGCAACTGCAGTTCGTCCTGGACGCTCTGCGCCTCATTACTCGGCAGACTGCCTTCGAAGGCGGGCTGAGGAATCTGTACATCGCCAGGCGGCACACGCTCGTCGCCGGTCTCGTGGTCAGCAGGTCCTGCGGGTGTTGCAGGCAGCTCCGCTGGGGCCTCGGGGAGGGAGGCAGCAGCTTCCCCGTCCACAGTCCCAGTCGCTGCTGGGCCGGAGGATTCGTGCTCCAGCAGCTGCAACGCCGCCTCCATCGACCCCCCGCCACTCAGCCCCGAGCTGATGCGTTCGGACATGGCTGCCGTGCGCGCCGCTAGCGCCGCTGCAGCTTCGGCCGCTGACCGTGCTCGTAGAGACGCCGTGCGCGTATATTCAGCGACGCGCTCAATTGGCTCGTCGTCGTCGTCGATGTCCGCGCCCTCCTGATGGTTACCGCTGGCAGCTGCTGGTAGTTGCAAGGGGTCATCCCCAGCGGCGGAGGGGCTTGGGTCCTCCGCACGGACCGGAAGCTCGTTCATGCCGTGCTTTGGAGATGCCGCCACACCACTAGCTTGGCCAGCTGGAATGCCTGGGAAGACGCTGTTATAACGATGCTCGTAGGCTAGCTCCTCCTCCGATTCATTGTCTGTTCCTCCACTTTCAGGCCGATACTGTGGCGAATAGTTCAGGCCAGGGGACTCAACAGTGCCCGAAGACTGCTGTCTGTCGCCCATTTTTCAGTGCTGCTTGCAACCGGCCAGCATCCGTTGAATTCAGAGCTAGGTGCCAACGAAATTGAAATGCTTGCTGATCACGGTATTGTGGTGCTCCTACAAACACGTTGCATCACTGTGGCATGGTGGGCAGACTAAAGCTAACACGCTGCAGTATTTTTACACCAGGTCGACTAATCATCGCTTCATCAGATCGTATGCAGAGGCCATAGTGGCTTCAGAATTGGAATCGACGAGGTGGTGGAAAGCAGCATACGATTACACAACGGTGTTTGAGCAAGACCTATGTATTTTAGGCTTGTAAGAGTACAATTAAGTTTGCTCAACACACACAACGCATGGTCAACGGTAAAGAACATTCCATGGACCGACCCCGGGTCAGCAGGGACACGACCCCGGCCCAAAACCCGGGGGCACGCCGTCAGTGTCAGGCCGTCAGCACTCGGCATACACCCAACAGGATGTGGGACACTCAGGGTCGGAACGTCCAAGGAGTAAACGCTACCCGCGTGCACGAGCAGCGTTAAGAATAAAGCACATGGGGAAGATAGCATCAGGAGGGGGCGCTGGCACGTTCTTGACGCAGTGTTGGCGCTCGAAAGCTCACAGCAGCTCCATACATCACTCGAAACACAAATCAAGCGATTTACACGCTCGGCCCTCCTAACTCCCTTGCATTGCGTACGCAACTCCGCACACTGTCACGCGGTAGTGTACAGATCGCTCAATGAGATTACACCACTTTTTACACGCGGGCACGGGCACGCGGGGTAGGTCGCTGCGTTGCGTCGACCGCTCACTGCTCATCGACCTTCTTCAGCGTCATTCCCGGGAGGATCTTACGGTTGCTGACAGCCTTGGCCTTGCCGCTTGAAGGGAGAGTCACAACGCCGTCGTACTCGTCGGAGTCTGGGCCAAAGCCGAGCTCCTTGGCAGGCACCCACCTGTGGGACAAGCCACGGGACAAGCCGTCACGGCTCTGTTTGGTACCCTCGCCTGCTCAGCCCAGATACGCAGCGCCGGCCCACAAGATCGGGACACAAACGCACCGACGGCGCACTCTTCACCAGGCACCCCCAACAAGGCAATATTCGCGAAGACGGCCGGCCGCAGCAACCGCCTGGCCGCTAACGCACTACAAGAGCAGACTCATTGCCCGGGGACGCACCTGTCGGGCACGCCGAATGAGCATTCGGTCTCAATCCCGAGGTTGTACAGTTCGCCCTCGCCATCTTTGTAGTTCGATGTGACCAGCTTCATGAAGCCAGCCTCACCCCAGGGCTCCCCCCAGCTGCGCGGGCAAGGAATGCAGGTGCGGCGAGTTCGGGACAGGGTCTGAACAGACACCGCACCCACTGCAGCGGCCACAGCAGCGGCAGATTGGCCCCGAGCCCATACCCCGCAGATCGAAGCTACTACCAGGGTGTTGAAGGGCAGTCAAAGAGAGGACGGCCCGCAGGGAAGTGCGTTTCCCGCTCCGCCGTGCCCTGTTGAGGGGCGTCAGTCGGGCCCGCGGGCTGCCGCAGCCGCAGCCAAAAGAGTGGTCACCCCAACCATAGCCGGGCACTGACCTGTTGCGAATGATCCAGTACTCGTCACCGTCCTCAACACCCCAGCCCACAACGCTGACGACGTGGTTGATGCCAATCCTCTCCTTGTACTCGGCATACACGCCGCCTGCGCGCAAAGACGATATCGAAATTCCACTCAGTAAATGTGTCCGTCATTCAAGCTAGTGATGGGCGCGTGCATGGACCCGGTACCGGACTAACCAACCGCCTCTCTCGCAACTGCACCACTGCCCAGACGCCAACCAGTTACGAATCGCTGCAGCTATCCTGTGGTGCGGTTGTCACATAGGAGGCCACGCTCCACCCACCCACCCACCGGTGTACGAGTCCATGTTGTCGGTGGCGTCAATGCCGCAGCTGATGGGGCCGCGCTGAAAAAGCTCCGCCTTCATCTGGTGGATGCCCTGAAAGGAGCACAGGGAAAGGGACAAAGGGAAGGGGATGTAGTGATGACGAGGAGGCAGCACAGCGCACGGCAGGGAGGGGCCCACGCTCGCTGGCAGTGCCCTCCTACA
Organism: Gonium pectorale; assembly: GCA_001584585.1. Lineage (NCBI taxonomy): Eukaryota > Viridiplantae > Chlorophyta > Chlorophyceae > Chlamydomonadales > Volvocaceae > Gonium > Gonium pectorale. The sequence continues at coordinate 18,080 of LSYV01000095.1, read as the reverse complement.
GGAGATCTCGGAACCGGCCCGTCGCGGCTCCGCCAGTCTGCCCGCGTCACGAGTTCTGTCGAGCCTGCGGCTGCAACTGTGCGGGCCCACCTTGAGCTTGCCGTGCTCCGAGACCGTGAGGCGGTTGTAGTCGTACACGGGCTTGCAACCCTCGTCGGGCCAGCACGTGTAGCACTGCTCCTTGTCGTGGCACTGCGGGGCGGGGCACAGGTTGGACCGCGTTCAACGGCAGTGATGGGCAAGGCACGGGTAGGTTCAAGGGCGTCATCGTTGCCGGACCAATCGAATTACAAGTTCCCTCTTCAAAATGTATAAGAGGAAAGCAACACAAACTCGAAAGCCGGCGTCGCCAACGGAATAAGGAAGCTGTACAAGCCCAGCGATGACTGCGCGAAGGGGAACCCGGTGGGCATACCTTCTGGTTCTCGGCCACGTAGAGGTTGCACGTGTCCGGAGGAATGCCTGATCGGTGGGCGCATCATCAGGAAAGGCAAGGAAGCGAGAGCGGTCTTCAGGCGCCGGGCATTCTGGGCGACATGAATTCTCTAGCCCAAGGCACAGTGCGCGGATCTAGCCCAAGGCACAGCGCGCGGAATTGAAATGTGGGCTGCGGGAACACACACACACTCTCTCACGCCTTATATGTCCTCAACTCAAGGTCAATCCGAACGTTCCATCCTGCCGTGCACGTGTATGGCCAACATGGGCTGCATTGTGCATGTCGTACAGGTGTGCCTGCTCCCGCACTTACCGTACTTGGCGGCATACGCGTACACCATGCGGTCGTCGCCACCGTTGCAGCTGCCAGCCTCCCCGCAGTCAATGATGTTCTGGACTGACAGGTACACGCCAGGCCACGAGCCCTGCACGGGAGAGTCCAAAGGCTTCGTTTGTATATGCCAGCAGCAGGGCCATCAAGACATAGCCACAGCAGGTGCCGCCCCTCAGCCGTCCCTGTCATCCCTTCCGGCCACAGGCATGCGTGGGTACGCCGTCAGAGCGCCTTTTCGGGCAGTGGACAACAAGCCCCGGCTGAAGTGTACACGGGCGTGGGGCCACCCAAGACTGGGGGGCGACTCACCCGCTGCTTGATGTTCATGCGATCAGCCAGAGCGCTGCTTGCGCCATGCGCCCAGCAAGATCCGCTGCAGGGGGGGGGGGCAGAACATCGCCTGATAACATTACCACAGCCCTTCATGGTCCACCCCATCAACGCCATTGCCCCTTCATAGATAATTGGCGAGCGCAGGTATCCCAAGATTTACAGATATCGCATAGACGACGGGTGAAGGCCCAGCCTATGGTCCCTGATTGGCCAAGGCCCAGGCGAAAAACCCTAACGCACCAGTACTGGGGAATGTGCTGGTTCCTCACGATGCTCAGATAGTTGTGAGCGTCATTATTCGAGTAGGAAACGTTCCGCCTGCGTTTGTGGACTGGCGGCTTAGCAATTGCAAGCGCGACTCAAACAAGGCGCGGGTCCCACCAGTCCCAAGCCTTGGGCAGGTCAGTCTCCTTTAGCACATCATGCGGGCGAGCCGTCTTGCTGCAAGAAATACCCAGCGAGGGAAAGTAAGCAAGCCGCCAAGGCTCCAGCTCTCCTGCTTTGTGCCTCACATGAGCTCCGGGATATCGTGGCGGCGCTCAATTCGCGAAGCGAGGCGCGACGACCGGCCAGTGGAGGTCCGTTCAACGACTTTTGCCGACGACGCAACTACTAAGAGAACTGTTACCAACGCAAGTAGCTGAGTGGTCGGAGGCGCCATATTGTATATTGAACGGCGAGGTATGCGCATGAATGGCAGTCCACCGAGGCTATATGAAACCGATAAACAACTTGCCGTGCAACGGCGCGGATCTTGGCCTCGCTGGCACGGAAAACCCCGATTGGTCATGTAAAGGGCAAGGCCATGCCAATGGGGCGCAATGGGGCGCAAATGGCTGTGCAGCCAGCGCCATGGCTGTGGCACGCTTTGGCACATGGACACTGCCCGCTTGGTCGAAACGCGCCTTGATGTTGACAACGCGACCCTTAGCAATTTGTTACCAGTGCACCGACGTGGGGCTCCGGTTTTAGCAGATGCATAGGGGTCCAAGTCTGACAGCGAGGCGCCGCCATGAACACAGTGCCATATTGCCCTGCGTGCCCAACAGCGCCACGCTTGCTACACGCCCACATCGCCCTCATTGCCCCCAGCTTGCACCAATTGCACTATTCTTGGCTGTAAGGTGTAACTCATTGCCCCCCGGTCGCTGAAAGAGGCCGCAGAGACACCCTGAGACACCAGAGAGCAAAAGTTAGTCGCTCAAAGGCTGAGAAAAAGGGAACGGAAACAGGGAAGGCAGCCTCTACCGTCATACACACCCAGTGTTGCGATGTTTCCAGCAGGGCGCCGAGTCAGGGCATAGCGGGCGAGCGAGGGAGACGAGCAGGCAGGCCTTCCAGTTGAGGGAGCCACACCTCTCCCCTGCTCCACGGCCATACGTTTCCAGTAGGGCGGGCGGGCGGTAAACGTGCTGGGTATAAGGCACGGTGAAGGAGACGGTACTCCCGGAGTACTGCAGCAGCATCCGCCTGAGGAACTGGTCGGGCTGGGCGCCCCGAGACTGGTAACCGCTGGCCGCCGATGGACTGGTAACATCGTCGACCGCACCGCTCGCCGGGCCCTCTATCACCACATTTCGTCAGGTAACGTTGCAACTGGTTACACCGGGAGGGCCCTCCTGCTCGTCATCCTCGCCCGCCATGCCCTGTACCCGGCGCCCTGCTGGAAACATCGCACCCCAGCGTGTGTAAAAACGAGAAACCTGCACAGAAAGAGGGAGCCCGCCTCTACGGCCATACACGCCCGAAGGCGTGACGTTTCCCATAGGGCGGGCGGGTACAGAACAAGACATGTGACGGTCGTCCCGCCCCCCAAAAGACTGGCCAACCAGCTTACCCGGTTTGTGTATGACCGTAGATCTGCTTTCCCTGTTTCCGTTTCCTTTGTCGCAGCTGCAGGGCAGGAGGGCATGTCCTGTTGACTGTGAAGTGTTGGGTGAGAAGCTGCACACGACTGTCCACCATTTACGGCAACTCTATCGGCCTAGGTCATTAGGGATCCGCCCTTGGTCCACGAGGGTGCTTTGTCCTATACGTGTGCCGTGCCTTGACTCGAGAGAGGGCTGAGCCTCCGCTTGTCTCTGTCCTCTTGCCCATACTTGGTACGCCAAGGAGCTGAATCGTCTGGTACCAGACTTTGGGCGCGCTGCGCTGCTCCGGACTCGAAGAAGGGTCTGCTGTGCCGTTGAATCCCCCAGGCCTACATTCTCTGCCCATGCACTCCTGCTGACCACACGGACCCAGGCTCGGCAGACGCCCTTTTCGAGCTCGCCGCGCGGCCGCTGCCCTCCACGCACAGCCCTTGGAGGACGCCCCGATTGCTCCCAATGTCAGTTGAGCATGTACGCCCAAACACGACCGCTGTCCAGCGGTAGGCCGCAGTGCGTTCATGTGGCGAAGGGAAGCGCGGGGCTTGCGGCCCTCGGGAGGCGAGAGGAACCCGGTTTTTGCACGTTACACGCACGAGTTCGCTGAGTCCACCGAGGGCGCCCACGCCTCCACCTTACGACGACTCGGCGACCGGGAACTCGAAGCTCACGTCCTTGCCTGCGGTCGGCACGACGGTAACGGGTCTGTTATAACGGCGCGCGGTGGTCCGTAGAAATTCCTGCGGTAGGGTCAACTGGTCGCAATCCCCAACACGCGGGGGAGGGCAGCACAGACCACGCGGACATTTGAGCGTACGGACCTCTCGACATCACGTAAATTCTGAATATTGTCGTCCCCTAACCAGGAAAGACATCTACATCTATCCAAAAACTAGGAACGTGCATCCCCGGCGCCCAGAGTCTCCCCGAAGCCCTGTCCGGGTGCGAGTGTCAGGCCGCAGCGCGCAGTCAGAACTGGCGGCCTGGACATGTGAGACCAGACCGGAAGTGTCGCCGCGTAGCCCGCCAAGCCAACTGAACGCTGCTACACCCAAAGCCGGGCCTGTTCTGGCTTGGCCTCTGCCACGCGAGCACACTTCTGCGCTAGGGCCCCCGGCCGCAAGGCTACAAACCGTGCAGTACGCTTTGCGCCCTCCCCTTCACAGGTCGTCTACAACAACGCCAAGACCATCACAAGTACTTCCATTGAGTATGCGATTCGGTGTCCGCGACACGTCCCGTTTCCCTTCTTCATTAACCCCCCGCCTTCGTCCTACCTACGTCCCATCCATCTGTGCCCACGGCCCCATACCTGTTCAGCCGAATCCCCCCGGAAACCCGGTTGCAACCTCACCTGTGAGGCGCTTGTAGACGCTGGCAAACGTCTCCAGCTTGTACTCCGTCGTGTTGCGGTCCTTAGGGTCCAGGTGCACCTGCATTTGCATGCGGGGCCGCTGGGTGCTAAGCTTGCCGTCGCGCATTGATGACCCATGCACTTGTCCAAACAAATATTTCCACCATCGGCCAGCCTCTCCATGGAGGATGCTTTTGCTCCTGGCTAAGCAAAAACTGCTGACGTCGGTGGCGGCGAGATAGCGCCAACAGCAGGAGCGCCTTGCGCAAGCAATCCGCAGCGCGCTGCTGGCGCCGGCGGCGGCAACATCCGCGCTCAGTGCTTTGTCTGGCTGGCTGCTGCGCGACCCTGAACGGTATGCTACGAGCCACGTAGCCGTCATTCCCACGGCGATCCCGGCGCATCCTCGGCTGCTGTGCCTGCGCTTCCGCAACAGGCGCCGCTCGCAGCCGGGGCATGGGGCGCTCAGCACCTGGCTACAGCTGCCGCCTGCTGCCGCCAACCAGGGGGAGGACCTGCTGGCGCGAGCGCCGCACGCCTGATGGCGCCCGAGAGGGTGCAGCCCTGGGAGACTTCCTCCCTGGCCAGGCAGAATGCAGGCCGCTCCCAGGCACAGCCCAGCCCCGTCGCCAGCGCAGGGCGGCCGGCACGCGCCACGGTCCGACCTGCCGCTGCAATAGGGTGCGCCGCCGGATACTGCCGCCCCGAGGAGTCTGCCGGCCGTTGCCACATCCAGAGACAAGCTAGGCCGCTGCTGGGCAGCTCACGCCGAGCGCAGCCAGCCAGGTCGCCGAAAGCTGGGCCCAGGAACAGGCCTAGCGCTGGGAGCCGCCGCCCGCCGCTTTGCTGTTTGCTGAGGTCCTCGGCGGCTGCCAACGACGTGCAGCTGCCAGCGCTGTGAAGCGCCTGTGCCACTTCAGCGCTGTCCGTGATACACCAGAAGGCAAACACCCCCCAGCTTGCCCCTGCCTCGTTACTCGCCGTCGCAACGCTGCCCCCCAAAACGCCCTCCCGTGTGACGGCCAGTGCTGCAGCCCGCTGCCGCAGAGCGAATCCTTTCGGCGCTCCGTTTCCACTTCCTAGCCAACCTTGCCACCATTCCCCTCCGGTCCCACCAGCCCCGCGCGTTGTTCCCGACTGCGCCCGCACCTTGAGGACCTTCGACCCGTCCAGCCGGTAGCGGATGCGCTTGCCGACGATCTCCGTGGGGTACACGAGGTCGTCCAGGACCGCATCGTGCACCTGGGGGTTAGAACCCATTGGGTTAGATATAGTTCTCCTCAGCCTCCGTGGGCCTAGAATGAAGGAACGCACAAGTTGCGACAGTGGAGCCCGTGCCCCAGGAAGGCGGAAAACCCGATGTAGACCCGCCGGACGCCAAGCCCCACGCACCGCCGTGAGGGTGCGGCTGCGCGGGCGGGAGTTGGTCTTGCCGTTGCGGGGCGGCGGCAGGATGCGGCGGTTGGCGACGATGACCACGTCCCGGCCGCTGAACTTCTTCTCCAGCTCGCGCACAAGGCGCTGCTGAATCTTGTGGAACGCCTTCAGAAGGCGGTAGGGCACCTGCAAGGGGGGACAGCCCCAAACCCGCTTGCAGCACGCCGGATGGGCCAACCCTCGCCGACCGACCCGAGCCAACACAGGTCAATCCCCATAAGCAAGCGGCCAGCATATCTTACGTGGATGATAATCGCCTTCCGGGCACCGTTAGCGACATCGACCTCCTTGGCGGAGGTGATATACAGGTCGCGCAGGTCGCTCTTCAGCTCCGCGTTCGTGGCCTCCAGGTCAAAAAGGGCCTGCATAAACCGGGGCCGCCATGTTACTCTCCACCGCCTCATGCCTGTTCTTGCCGCCGCCAACCGCGACCCGCCGGCGGGGACGATGGGCTGCTCCTCCCGCTGCTGAGCCACCATATATCGCTATCACGCTGAAATCCAGGGTGGCCAGCCCAAGCCGTCTAGCATGGCGCACCTGGGCCACCTGCTCCTCAAACTCATCGGGCTCCTGCCCCCTCTCCTTCACAATCTTCTTGCTGCGAGCGGAGACCATTGTGGTGCTCGCACTGCGAGACGAAACCAGCTAGTGTCAGAACTCGCGAGCAGCACGATTGTATTGGGAGCGAAAGCGGCGGCGGACCTGGTAGGAGCGCCACTCAACAACAAGGAAAGAGGAGGATGCAGCACGAGCAGCGAACCAAAGTGGCGCGGTCTAGGGCCCCTCCTGGAGCACCCCCCACCCCGCACGGCCCATGTTACATTTGCCAGCACTTGCACCCCATTACATTGTCATTCACTTTGCTTTATATACGTACATATAAGTACTATAAAACGCCCCTCCCCGCTGCTCTCCGCCCCCTCGCCAGCCGCTTCCATTACTCAGCCGGGCGCGGCATCGCCCCCCCTTCCACCTCTTGCTCCTGTACCTCGGGCTTCAAATAGTCACACATGCGGCCTCAGGCTTCTAGCTGTCATGGGGGCCTTTCCCAGCCTTCTGCTCCAGCCGGATGAGGACATAAGGGGACCTGCGCCTGGACCGAGCGAATGTTTGGATGTTATGCATGCTGCACGGTACTTCCGAGCGGACACATATCCTGAGTATTTGGAAGCACGAGACAAAGGGATGGCTGGTAGAGCAACGCATTTCAAGAGGGGTCGGGGCAGGCACGAGCGGGGCAGGCACGAGCGGGGTTTCATTATGGGGGGGCATGCAGAAGGAATTATGGGCTGGGGCGCCGCCGCAACGATGCGCACAAAAGGAAAGAGGCACGAGAGGCGCATGAAGGGGAGAGTGGGCTAGTGGGGACACAATGGGGGATGCCGGGACGGGTGCGTGATGGGGAGTAGAGTATGCCCAACCCACCTGCATTGGGCAAGAGTGGATGCCTGGGTCAAAAGCGTTTTCCGTACATTGACAAGGCATGCTGCTGGAATCTCCCGGGAATACGCTGTCGCATCCCCTGCACGGCGACACCCGGGTGCAATATGTACGGCAACGTATACCCATTGCCATTCCTGTAAGGCATTCTTGCAGCAAATAAATCAAGTCGGCCAGTCGGGTCGGCACTCAGCGAAGGCAAGCGGCAAGGGCAACTGCGGGACCGCTGCCGAATTGCCTCCCTCTTTCTCTCCAGATTTCTCTTTCTTGCCCGTTTGCTCGTGAATGCCGTTGCCGGTATTGCTCAAGAAGGATTCTCCGTCACCACTCCTACGTCCTACCCCATGAGCGTGTGTCATTTGGTAATCTAAACTTGAACCTGGAACTCCATCTACCGTCTTCAAGCGCCCCCAACTGTGACACGCGTACCCCTTCTACCGCTGCCCCCTGTGTCGCGAATGGCACGACACGCACAAGCCAGGAACACCGTGCGGCTTTGTCACGTCTCTGTATTTAGTCACAAGTCATTTTTTGTTTGGCTATTGAATTGATGTCTCTTCGGTCAGGAGGAGTGCAGTAACAACCACCGGGCCGCTTACAAGGTGTCTGTACAGGTGCCACATCTTCCAACACAGCAAAGTGCAAGCGCTCTTCCAAACTACCTCCTGCCAAGCCTCTTCAAGCCCAACACAAATCATCCAGGTTCCAACCCAGGGCGGATGCAGCCCGGTAGGAAGCTGTTCATCGCCGTTGTACCGCCAGCATAGGAGCAGCACCTCGATAGCCCGTGCAGCGATAGCTGCCCCACCCTGCAACGCTGCTGTGGCCCCTCAAGAGGCCGTGTTACGTGTATCGTGTTGTTATGTACCACCAACGTAGGTGCCTGAATGTACAACGCCAGTCGTCGATCAGTAGGGAGTCGGACTGTACAGCGGCCGCTGCAAGCCGAGGCCAAGCACACAAAAGCGCCACTCAACCCGGGCATTCAACCCAGGGGTCTTAATCAATTAATGCATTCTCATCAATAATTCTCCAGACAGGCTGCGCAAAGCCCCTCCCTTTTCCAACATGACCGTTCGGTAAGCTGGTAGCGTGTTGATACTCCTAATTGTGCTGCTCGCCAGTGCGACCCCAGCTCAACGCCTAAACCCACTGCCCTGCGCAACAGCGGACGCCGGCCGCGTGAAGACCGGTCACTTATGGCCCTTCTTTGCCTTGAGGATAAAGGGCACCGCCACGCCTGCAACGGCCGCGAGGATACCCACGCGGATGATGGCCTTCCTGCGGGCGCCAAAGGCAACAGTGCGGTCGCTGTTTACCCCATCGCCTAGCAGTTTGAAAGAAAGATCAGTAGAATGGGCGGCATGGCAGATAGTGCATTATGGTGATGCAGGGTTATGACAGCAAACATCACCCGTGGAACTGCCCGCAACCAGTGAGGTCCCGAGGGCACGCTCGGCTCCCCTGCTCACCGCTTCCCCCCCTTCCGCTTCTCCTTCGAGGGCGCGGGGGCCTCCGCCTCGGTGCCCAGGTTTGCCACCCGGCGCGCCACCTCATCGACGGACTCCGGCGAGACCACGCCCGCGAGCCGGCCTACGTTCGGCATGCAGGGAGGGTGCGCCCTCATCAGCACAGTATTCAGAAAACGCGACTGAACACTAGGACAGAAAGAACCGCAGACCCTTCCCTGCTTACCGGCAACATCGCGGGTGTTGGTGGGCTGCTGCGGGAAGGCCACGTTGGGCTGCAAGCCGCCATCTGCAAGGGCCAGTGACTAAAACATGAGCTGCGAGCGCGTTACGCACATATATACACGTACGGTTGTACGGTTGATGCTCAATCCAGACATGTCCGAGTTCCAGAGCCGTACCCTACCCGGCCGGTCGACAACCGGTGGGGACAGACGCGGCAGAGCGACACGGGTGGACTGACTCAAAGCGTACGCAGCCGCGTACGCGGCCTCACCTGACCGCGGCGGGTGGTCGAGCTCCGCGAGGTCGCGCACGAAGTTCATGCGGATGCGGATGAAGCCGCCCTCACCGCCCGCATTGGGCTTGAAAAGCTCGAAATACTTGTCGATCGGCACCGCTTCGAGGATGTCGTTCACGTAGATGCCTGCATGCGATAGATGGAGGGCGGAAGTAAGCGGCAGCACAACGCGTGGGGATTCATGGGTTGGACGCTCAAGGTAAATAGGGTGACGCTCCCCTAATCATGGCACTTGGGGCAAAAGCCACACCAGCCTTCACCTCAGAGTCAGATTGGGAAGGGCAGGGGTCAGCGAAGTGGTCTGCCCCAAACCACTTTTAGGTAGTGACCGGGCAACAACCGCACCCACAAGGGAGTTGCATACTAGCGCTAGGAGACTCGTCATGCATAACATGCACATAGGCTCACCGCACGCCGCCACGACGGACGTGCCCTTCTTGTTGCCCTGGAACTTCTCCCGGCAGAGCATGAGCCGCAGCTCACTTGAGCCTTCGAGCAGCTCCCTGGGTGGGGCCCACCGGGCGCGTGTGCCAAACCCAGTCAGCCGGCAGTGAATCTTCGCACCATATTGATGCGTGGTTGCATCAGCGGCCGGTAAGAGTGGCCAAAGGCTTGTGAGGGGTAAGGGCTGGGTGAGGGGAGACTCTGACCCCAAGCACGCCAAGGGCGTTCCGTCCCTGACGGTATGTCACGACGCATCCAGCTAAGACGCGTGAGTCCCCTGCGTCCACACCACCTACATGCGGAGCTCCTCGCGCCAGGTAATTACATCGCCAAGCAGGGGAGCCTTCTTGGTCTGAGCCTGCACGGTCAGAGCGAGGGCATTTCATTATATATATAGACGAGCGTTACCATTATGTGGGCTTGCCTTAATGTTCCTCGGTCCTCCGCGGATTTCCACTGCGCGAAGAGGGGGGCAAAGATGGCGCGATTGAGCGGTGCCACACCCCTATCACCACGCTGATGCTGATATATATGTCAGGTGACTCTTGCCTTTCACAAATGCCTCAAAAGCGCCCGCATTCGTGTCCCAGGTGAACTGGTCTCGCTGGGTTTTGCCAGTCGCCTCCTCCACTGATATGGACAAGTAGCCCCTGACAGCGTCCGCCATTCTTGCAAACTATGCTATCTCGAGCGCAGAGAAGAGCAGGATGGGCACGAATTACAGTATGAACGAGAAGAAGATCGGGCGTGATGAGCAGTTCGATCCGTGTTCTATTGCTGAGCAAGGAACAGCGGTTGTGCGTGGTTGGAGCGACAAAGTGCACCGAGACCTTTGACAAGCATAGAAGTCGCCGTACGAGACCGCGACGCTGCGTGGCAGGCTGCCCACAACCTGCTTGTATGCTTGTGCTAACACGCGTGAAAGAGGTACTGATTTGACATACTTGTAAGCTTGAAGGTTGCTCTCGAGAGCTCGGCGGCCAATGGCGGTTGAGGCAGCAGAATGGGTGCCGGCGCAATACCCCAAGGACGTGGATAGCGTGGACCTGCGCCGGCTAACAGGAGTGCAGCCAAAGGGATACAAGGAGCGGACCGCCGGCAAGCGGAAGCGCGACGCTGAGCAGGAGGAGGAGGACGCGGCTATGCAGGAGGATGAGCAGCAGCAGCAGCCTGTCATTCCGTCGGAGAAGCGGCAGAAGGCGGACGAGACTACGTTCCGGCCGGTGAGCGCGAGCCTGCCGGCGACGATGAGCGGGTTATACGTACCCACGTGGCCCGTGGGCTTGCATATGGGAGGCGTATCCTGCAATTCGCTTGTGATTGCTTGCAGGTGTCGGGTAAGGTCTGGAAGGCGCCTGGACAGCGAGCCAGCACGGTCATGAAGCCGGCGACCGTGGGGAGGAAGAACTGGAATAAGCGCATGACCGAGAAGGCTGCCCGCAAGCACCTACTTGAGCAGAAGTCGGAGGCCGTCGCCGCGGCGAAGGCCAAGCGCAAGGTGGGTGGGAGCTGCCATGGCGTAAGAGCCGCCGTGGTTATGACTAGGCGTGACTAGGGGAACGTGCACTGATGTGGCAACGTGTCAACAGGTCCCGGTACCTGAGGCCAATGGGTCGGGTTTCCATCCTGTCTGCATCTCGCCATCGTTACCTGACACTCGCCCATGGCTCCCTGTCACAGGCTGCGGCTGATCAGCGGAAGGCGGCGAAGGAGCGAAAGCAGGCCAACCAGCAGAAGAGCGCCGTCGTGCAGAAGGTACGGCGGGACCTGACATCAGCACATCACCTCTCCCCCGTCTTCGTTAGTTGGTCTTCGTTAATGCCGACGTGCCCACTTGTGGATGGATGGCTGGCTTGGAGTGTGTGCCGCAACGTGTTGGCAAATGTGCTTGACGTGGATTGTCGTGGGCTGCGAACGGATGCGAGTAGATGCCGCGCCAGGGCACCTTCTTCACTTCAACAGCTCAACGTTACCTCGTTATGTATATCCCCGTTAACCCCGTTCGTCAACTGCTCTCCATCCCACAGATTACGAACACCGCCACGGTCAAGAAGATGATGAAGGATAAGAAGCAGCGCAAGCTGCTACGCACAGCGGACACTAACTGAAAGGCTGATGTGTTCCCATGTGCTGAAGCCCTTGTGCGCGGCGGCTACCGCATCAGGAGGAGAAACGTGTTGCTGCGTTCTTATGCGTTTGGGCGGTGTTGCAAATGCACAGCGAGCTACGAAGCGGGCAGACAATAGGAGGCCGCCTGAAACACCAGATTCCTAGGATTACCATTCGATGGCACAGTGGTGACGCTACGCCGCCCCTCTCTGAATTGCGAAGAGGCAGGCGTTTGGGTCGCTGGGATTCGGAAGGTTCAACACATGGAAAGGCAAACGACGCTGGCGCGCAAACGACGCTGGTGCGCCAACAATAGTGTGCCGAGCTGTTACAGAACCGTAAGCACCGGGATGGCCGCACCTGTGGAATGGGTACAGCTGGCCCCAGCCGTGACCAGAGTTCGGGTATGGGCGGTGCGGGCCTCGTCCCGCGGACGGGTACAGCTGGTTGTTTGAGTTTTTAAGTGTACGGTATTCGTGAGAGCTGGAGAACGTTCGTGACGTTGTAGGACCGCAGGACAGGGCTTTTGTCTGTTTGGCTTATGGTGCTCAAGATAGGTTTCCAAGGGGGCTGATGGGGATTCCCGACAGGCATTACTTAGCGGTAGGGGAACGTTTGCATATTGCCAAGGTTTGCGCCTACAACATGAGCACTAGGTAGCTTGTATGAACATTTACGACAAGGTATACTCGTAACCGGGGTACTTTTTGTTGTGCAGCGCAGCAACCGTGCGCCCTTTCCTTGTTTGACCCTATCGCATCTGAGACGTTTGCCGGCTTGGCTTGCGTCTGGTGTAGTTGCGGAGTGCGCATTCGCGTGCGTGCTGTTGCCGTTTGCCTTTCCGGAGTGGGATAAGATGTGAGGTTCATGACCCGAGTTACATTTCGACTTGAAGCAGCGGCAGCGGCGCCTCAGCGGGTGCGCTTCGAGCCAGACAGCCCGGTTTCCTGCCGCCAAAGCAGCGCCGTTTGTTGTGCGGCGCCGGCGCAGGGTATTGGGATTGTGCATTGGTGGTCATGGTGGGGGGCTTGGTGGCCATCTTTCAAGCACGGCCAGGCGTGCGGCCAAGCGCACACCTTTCGGGCACCGTGTTGGGTCCGCGGAAGGGCTACCGGCATGTTCCTTGGCGAACACCATTCAACCGTTTGCAGGCATAGTGCCGACTGCTCAAAATGTTTGCTTGTTCGTGCCCTTGTGCTGGGCACAATGTATGGAGCGCCCTCGAATGATGCAGGGCTGGTGTAACATGAGCTCATGAGGTCAGTTACCGGTAAGTATGCCGCGACGCGCCCTCTCCGCGCCTTGCGCTCGTTTTGCCTTAGCCATTAAATGGGCTCTGCGTGCTGCCGTGCACTCACCAGGAGGGCGTCGCAGCCTGAGGAGGAACAAAGAGGCTCCAACGCCGGGCGTGGAGCACGGGAGTTGTGGGTCAACGGCGCCGATACCTGGACGTAAGTTTCAACAGGCTGCCGGGCATACAGGAAGGACGAAATGAATGGTTGGGGAAGAGGCGAACGGTACTCCCTATCTTTGCAGCCGCTTTGCAGCTAACTAGTTCTGCAACCCGGTAAGGTGCTGCTGCGCATCAGCCATGCCAAGGAAGCGGTTCTCAACCTTCGTGCCATACTTGCGTGACTTGCGTTTCTGGGTCTCTTTTTTGTGACGGATACATCACCGTCAACATGCAGCGACTAGTGCCATGCAGCGTACGGCGATCTGTTCGCTACATGACGTGTCATGAGCTCGTGTCAGGTTCAATGGCGGGCTGATTGCTTACCGCTGATTGCGATGCCGCGATGCTCCGAGCTCCGTAGCTTTGCCGCTGCCCTACACCGGGACGGCCCGTATGCTGCTCTGCTCGCCTACGTCGCCCGCCATGCCGTGTCCCCGGCGCCCTACTGGCAACGCCGCACCCTCGGGTGTCAGTTGGCTTTCCCTGTCTCCGTTTTACTCTCTTCGCGGGCGCCTGAAGCCACAGACTCGGCTTACGCGTGCTCAGGTCCAGCCAGCCGACCTGAGAAGAACCTGGATAGCTTTCTTTTCCTTTGCAAAACAGAGAGCTTCAAGTTTGCTGTACCCTGATAATGGAGGACCCGGCCTGCCGCCGGGCATTTACTGCGAACCCGCATAGCAAGGCAGCACCGTCAGACAAACCAAGCAATGACAAGATGGCCTAGTGCTTGACCCAAACTCGATCACGGGCTGTGCACAACAGAGGCCCGCCAGCAAACAAGTCCATTCAGCCTATGGAGTCACTAACCCTGCACCGTGCCGGAGCCTGTCCCGGCCACGAGCGGCATAAAGCACAGACG
>LSYV01000094.1:414164-426005 GCA_001584585.1 Gonium pectorale | reverse complement strand
GTTGGGACACAGAAGTACGAGTGGGTAATGTGTGTGTGTGTGTGGGGGGGGGGGGTTGAGACGGGCGACGATGGAATAAGGGGTATTATTGGTACATATAGCGGGCGGGCGGCGATGCAAATGGAGGGGTAGGGGATTTGGTGATTCAGTGAGGTGGGCGGCTGGAGCCCGCAGCATGGATAAATGCGGTAGGGGGCCCGGGGGCGGGGGGCGGTGCAGACCTACTCGCACTCCCTTCTTTGATTTGGGCTGGTAGCTGGATGGGGCCGCCCCTCGAGCCAGCGCCACACGAGCACGTGCCGGTACACCAGCCCCCCAGCTACCTCCTGTCGGGATCCGTGGTGCAGTCCACCCTGATGAGCCACGCGCACATGGAGCTTGAGAGAGGGGTGCGCAACGAGCTCCGCCTGGTGCTGGTGCTCCCGCGGGCAGAGCTCACGCATCTGACCCCGCGAGAGCAAAGCGCGCTGTAGATGCGACTCAGAATACGGTATGGGCTATGGGTGCGAAGAGGGAGACGGGCTGGACAACAAGATTTGAACCAGCATGGGGGGGATATATGGGGGACTTACTGCGGGGCGTAGGCGACCTGGCCGGCAGTAACATGCAGCGGGCCGAGTACAGCATCGCGCTGGGCAAGCTGCTCACGTACGGGGCAGGCAGAGGCGGGCCATGAGACGGTGCTGGGTCGGGAGTTTATGGACGCATGGGACAACACCAGCCCAAAGTCGCACAACCCTCACCCTCGCCAGCGCGTCGCCTCCATTCCCTAAGGCGCGGGCAACATATGCGAGTATGCGCAGCGAGCATCACTTCACTGCAGAGCCGTGCCCTCTTTAGCGCTGCTCGGGCCGTAGAGCTCTGGTTTGTGAACCGGGGCCCCTTCCGTCGGTATGTGACCCGATTGGGTCGGTTGTGCAACCATCATCCACCGAAATGAACCAAGCGCAGGGGCACTGGTTTACACCAGTAGTAGACATTATCTATTGCGTTACAAAAACAGGAGGTGGCTGGGATCCCGGGAACAAGGGGCCCTAAGGGAAACTGACCACCGACGGTTTGCAACGGCGCTGACCGGTCAACTCCCTGGCCGGTCAACTCCCTGGCCGGTCAACTCCCTGGCCGCTCAACTGCGCTGAAGTGCCATAGCACCGCCTTTGCTTGTCGTATCAACACACCGACCCGCCCCATCCCTGACACAAGGCCCGGTTGAGGAGATATGCGCATCCACCAGCGTCGACCCCGTGCCACGATGCACATCCGCCACTCCTGCCGACGGCCAAGACGGTGTGACACTTGCCCTCGCTTCCCCCGCGAGGTATCCTAAGCGGCACCATGGCATGGAGGGCCTTGAGCTGTCGGCGTGCCGGCATACGAAAAGGCCGATCGACGTGATCAGAATCTTGCAACACATCTTTGCTTGTGTGCCAATCATCCCGCCCCAGGGAGGGGCGGGGGCGGGTTAAAGATACGGCGTGCCAAAGGTCAAAGCGTACTGTACGGCGCGCGTCGGCCGCAGGCAGGTGGATAGATAGGGCAGTACAGCTGGAAGATACTTGACAGGTAGGGGGTGATGGTGGGCAGGCTAGCCAGCCAGGAATGTATGCTAAGCAGACCCTTAGCACAAGTGGCATGCACCTTCGTCGCAGACCCAGTGCCAATGTGTATATGATGAATCAACCCATAGAAAGGTGCATCAAAGCCTCGGAGGCAGCAAGTGGCAAACAACCTCAGCCCACTCGACTATGACACTATTGCTGTGGAACACGCGGGGGGGGGCGGGCGCCTTCAACACCCAACCGCCCCCCCTGCCGTACTTCCCTCGCTCGGCCACCATCAACCCTCGGCCAGCGGCTGGCAATCCAAATGGTCACCCAACCGGCCCGCACTTCGGCTTCGGCTATCAGCAGCCAAACAGCATAAATGATACTCCAAGTTTCATTCCGCCCACTGCAGGCGCGAATCTGGGGCCCGCCCTTCGTGTCAGATGAAGGCCGCAGGTTGGGGTCTCTCCACCTGCTGCTGCTGATGATGATTAGCTGCTGGCTGCTCCTCTTGGGCGCCCTTGTCGGACGATGCATCGGCGCCCTTGGCCCTGTTCCCAAGCCACGAGACCCGGACCTGCATGCGCCTAGCAATAGCCTGGGCCTTCGGCTGGGCTGCCCCCCATACACTCCGCAGCAGCACGCTTAAGAAGGCCCCGAGCAACGCCACGTTGAGGGCCAGGATGATGACACCAACAGCGGTCTGCAAGCAGCAGCAGGTAGTGGCATTGAAGTGGGGGCGAGCGCACGTCTAGGCGGACCAATGCTACCACGAACCGGACCGAGGAATGTAGGACTGCCTGTAGATTTCCTGCCGACAAAACCGATGTGTGACACACATTCGATTGGCAAGCTGCTACATGCGGTTGCGGAGATGAATGTCGCTCGACTTGGCTCGTGCCCACCAGCTCCTGCAGCTGCACGTTCGTACATACGTATTCGGTGCGCACTGCCTACCTTGTTAGCAAACGTTATGCCTTTGTCGACGACAAAGAAGAGGCTGAGCGAAACCGTGAGGCTCAGCACGGTCATGGACAGGAACTCGAGGCGTGTGATGACTTGAAGGGCCGGCTTGATGGGTGAGCATGAGATGTTGATGGCAGATATGAAGATGAAGGCAGAGAGCATGACGAGGATCTGGTGGGTAACATCGTGAAGGCCGCGCCCAAACACCTCCACCGCCACCAGCGCCAGCTCTTCCAGCATCAGCACGCTCTCCCACCAGAAGAACGATCGCCTGCGCTTTGCCCACGGTGCGTCACGTCACCGTAAGAGAAGTTGCTGTGCTTGCTTGTTCAAGTGCTCCCAGTGCACTCACTTGTATCGGGTGTAGAGGAAGCTGTACCGCTGCCGAACTATTCTGCTGTTGTTCCAAATCTCCGTTCGATGCTTCCAAAGGATCAGGAAAGAGGCGAGTGGGGGCCCCAGGCACAGCACGATGACGGACGCTATGCCGATGGGGACGTACAGCCGCTGGTGGACCCCCGTGTAGCACTCCTGTGCCATGTCACGGACCCAGTAGCCATGGCGCCAGGCGGCCTGCGGCAGAGGGGCAGTAACGTGTAAGTAGGGCACCAAGCATCTGTGCTGTTCATCGCCTGGATGTGTTGCCGTTCGATTGGTGGCTACAGAAGCGCCGGCGAGTGCCCACTCTGAAGCGCCGGCGAGTGCCCACTCTGATGGATATGCCCAAACTGATCTTGCTAGCAGACATACCTTCTCAAATGGGCTTTGATGGCCGGTCGTTTCAGTATCAATCTTGGAGCATGCAAACACGCTGAGCGCCGCCTGGGCCCAGCCCGGGTAGAGGATGAAGATTGCAATCATGACCAAGAGCCTCAGCTGCGTGATGAGGTCCAGTGTGGAGTCCACCTGGACCAGCACCCGGTACACAGCGCTGCTCCGGAGGGAGCCTGATAGCGCGTGACGCACCACCCGCATTGACGGCAGGCTGCTTGTGACTCTGCGGATGAGTGAGGGCTTCTCCGATGCTGACATGTCAGGTGCGGGCTGGGCCGCGGGCAGCGGAGCAGGTGCTGCAATTGAGGAAGGCACGGCTTCCAAGTCCTCACGCTCACATGGTGAAGGGGGGTTCACATGCTGCCCTGATTTCGTATCCATGGCCATTATACGGATATCCCCCGCTGATACCATGTACTCTGCTGAAGGCGCCACAGAGGGCCTATCCACCAATGAATCGCTGTTTCCCATCGCTGTGTTCGTACTGCCGCCGGCACCTGGATTGCTGTGGGCCGTCATGTGTATGCTAGCCGCCCCTGAGGCGGCAAGCTCGGAGGGAACCTTGCGCATTTTCCGCATCCTCTGCAGAACCGCTGCATTGAGGCATACAAACCTGTGCAGCATATTGGAAGCAATGAGTTATGACGCTTCATCCCTTGGTCACCCAGCTTCGATTTCCCAGTGTTGGCTCCAGTGGAACACTTCATTGAGCCAAACCGGCCTTGTTGAGTTCCTTGGCACACATTACTTGCCTCACTGCCCATATGATGGTACTTGTGACGATGACGGCGAAGGGCACCAGCAAGGCCCCAAGCAGCTGAGTGTTGGCCTGCCCGCCACTGGCCAGGTCTGGGAAGAAGCAGCTGTAGCTGAAGGCGATTGCGCTCTCCGCACCGGTCACAGCGCTCAGAGTTCCCGAGAGCTTGGACATGATGGGCGGATAGTCCACGGGCAGGCGCATGATGATGATGTAGTACTGGGCGTGGATGATGACCACCTGTGGCGTGGGTAAAGAGTTAGATGTGGTGATTGCCGCTCTGCTAGCTGGCACGCACACCGGTCGTCACCAAAACGTATGTATTGGGCATGCGTACCTTCAGCAAGTCCCCTGGGGTGACATTGTCACCCTTGACGTCTTCTTCGTTCTCTTCGTCTCCATAATTATCGGCGAGGTTGTTGAACAGGGTAAACAACACCAAGGCGACCCCTCCCAAGAAAGCCAGGAACGCCAGCAGGGCGTTTTTCCACTGCAAAGGGCAGCCCCTGTCGCAAACACAGTAGCCGCCGTACAGTCGTCAGTCCAGCTGGGGGCTGCAAATACAGGCATTGCAAGATCATCCCTATATGCATATGTGTCTTAGGCAGCCGACCGTGGGAAGACAGGGCAGCGTTGAGTTCATCTAGGCATGGTGTACATCTAATGCGCCTAACAACACACATCTAGTCGGGGCCTGTGTGTGAGTGATGATGAGCACGGCGCACCTGCACTCAAACTCGGCATTTATGTAGTACCCCGGTTGGCATGCCGCGCACAGGTTGCTCGTGTAGCCAGGAGCGCACTGCAGCTGTTTGTACACCGCTGCTGCTGAGAGGGCCGCGGTGGCCCTGGTCGGGTCATCAGTCGTGTTGGAACTCCATAGCTTTGCGCATTTCGACAGCAAGCTCATCGTTGCATTTTCAAGAAGCCAGGTGGCGTTGCGCACTAAGGCACGGCTGATATTGAGGAATGGCGTGGTCATGGATGTATCATAGATGCCCTCATGGAGGTACCCAAGCCGTTGGCACATCACCAACATGCCCACACGCGCCTCCAAGCGAGTTGACACTTCAAGGAGCGCAGAGATGTCTAGGTGAACGGGGTTCTCCGCTGCAGACGCCGTCAGAGCATAGATGACGTCCGTTGCCACAGGACGCCAGGTGCTGTTTGTGCTGCTGTTGGAGACGGCAACAAGGAGCTCTCCACTCGGGGCAAGCCACACCTGCAAGCACCCATCCATTTTGAGCATGCGCGCAATGCCACTGTTGAATTTCACCACACACCCAGTTCGCACCTGCATATCTGGAGGCAAGGGTTTCCAGCGTTCCTCGTTACCCGTTTCCTCTGCACCGCACGCTCCCGCGTTGGGGCAGCGGTGGAACGCGGGCGAGTCGGGCGCTGAGTGCCAGTAGCCTGCGGAAAGTCACGAAATGCGAAACAGAGCGCTCGGCTGGTACCGGGTACTTTGACCTACCATTTACCGGGACCAAAATAGCGCCACCTGGGCACCTGGCATTGTCCGGGCAGGACAAGCAGCTGACACCAGACTCCTCGTCATTCAAGCGGTTGCTTGTGTCGGCCACCCAGTCCTGCGTGCATCACGCGAGCCAGAATTGTAGCTAGGTTAAGAGTAGGAAACGGCGTGCAACCCTGCTACTCGGCCTTTCCTGTACAGCCGCACCTTGAAAACAGTGATATTCCGAGGGTCTTGCCAGGGCTGCCGGTCGTCACTCCACACACTGTAGCGCCCGAGCGCGCAGCGATTGCAACCCACCAATGACACGGATGCGCCAGACTCCTCCGTCTGGTCGAGGTCGGGAACCTCCCCGCGCCGACAGCCCCTGATGGTTACATCTACAATCGCTGTCATCTGCACGCCAAGCATGCACGCCTCACACTTAGTTAGCAACAGGTCGTGTTCGTGCGACAATCCTCCAATGGCCAATGGGTACCTTGACGTACGACTCGTCGTTTGTGCTGGTGGTATTGAACACCAGCTGGTAGGTCCCGGGCCAACCCCTCAGGGACAGGTGATTAAACGTGGCTGAGCCATTCACAACAGAAGCTGTGAGATGGTTCACAATGGCACCGGGCTCCAGGTAGGCTGGGACGGTATCGCCAGCCGCTCCTTGTACGCGTATGGAGACCCTTGTCTTCATGCGTAAGATACGTTCATAATCTGTGTAGTTGGGCAGTGTCGTGCACAGAAGCCAATGGGTTAGGACCTCCCGATAATACGGTTTGTGATGCATCCTAACATATGCCATTCTGAACGCAACATGCTCCGGTTATTAACATACCTGCTTGCAACGGGTTGAGGTGGGTGTCGTACACCCGCACAGCGACTGTGTAGCGCGGGCCGGCCTGCAGCTGAGTTGAGTCGAACTCAACCTTGGCGATTGCGGGTGGTCCACTCAGGAGGGGGTCCCAGGCTGACCGGTCGGCTCCAAACGCATGGCAAGGCCCTGGGAGTGCTCCTGGGTTAGTCGCGCAGCTGACTTCGAGTAGTGAGAGTGGAGAAGGGCTTTCCATCCAAACGGTGCCGGCCTGTGGGCCAGCGTGGAAGCAGTAAGGACAAACGTAAAGAAACAAGCAGCTGTAAGGAATGTGCAGTTCTAGCCTGCCCGTAAGAAAACCAAATAGATAAGCGTGCTCTTACCGCGTGCTTTGACAGGTGCGTCTCGTGCAGCAGCAGAGGCCAGCAGCCGCTCTCGGACGCATGCTTGCTCAATGCAAGAAACTGTAGTGCAAGCAATACCAAAGCTTATTAACGCAGGACGAAGTCCCTTTTCAAGTACCTGGTGTTTCTTTTGTAGGGTTAAATGGATTTAACGTAGGACCAAATAGGCCATGGTATTGACAAAATTCGTCAGGACGGAAGTACTTTGGCGGAGTACGGTACGGAGCCGTTCATTATTGCACGCGGCAGGGAGCATACCATGCCGGGTCACTTCCCATTGCGAACAATGTACACCCATGCTGCATGGTGTGAAGGCCCTTGACACGGCTGCCGTTAGTTTGCACTGTGCTGTTAGGAGCGCTTGCCTAGTACATGCTACGTACAAGCACGAATACAGCAGCTTCTTTCCCGGTGCCGTGCGTACCTGGGAGTCGCCAGCCGTAAGCGTGCTAACATTCCATGCTGCATGGCGGCTCCCTAGGGGACACGTCTGCTTCGAGGCCAGCGCCGACCCGACCAGAGCGGTGTTGCTGTCCGTAAAGATGCATCGGTCCAGGAGGATGGCAATATCGCCCGCGGCAAAGATGGCCCCGCCGTGGCCGTCAAAGCGCCTGTAGCTGGAGTTATCAGAAGGCCGCTGGGCCTGATTGCCATCGAACACGGACCCGGAAATCCACGCTGTTGAGTTCCTGGGTACCGCGGGATCCCTGTCCAGGCTGGTGTCGTTGTGGGGACCCGCAAAGTATGCGCCACCACCGGCCCGGGAGACACCGTTCTGTCGGAAGGAGCAATCCATGACACGAACAGTGCCGCAAGACTCCGTAGACAGCCCACCCCCAAGAGTAGCCGTGTTGTTTTCAATGGTCGTTCGCTCCAAGCTGAACTCTGCACAGCCCACGGCTGCTATACTGCCGC
The DNA here is from genome assembly GCA_001584585.1 of Gonium pectorale. Taxonomy (NCBI): domain Eukaryota; kingdom Viridiplantae; phylum Chlorophyta; class Chlorophyceae; order Chlamydomonadales; family Volvocaceae; genus Gonium; species Gonium pectorale. The sequence continues at coordinate 418,369 of LSYV01000094.1, read as the reverse complement.
CGTTTGCAACTGCTTTGTTCCCAATGAGGTAACTGCCTGAGACATTAACAGATGCGCCGTCTGTGAGGATAGCATCACCACTCAACTTGTTTGTGACATTCTCCAACGAGCTGTTCAGGACACCCAAGTTGTGGACGGTGGTTCGGATGCTGACCGCACCACCCGAAGCATTCGCCAAATTGCTGAAGAAACGCGACCCCAGTATTGTTACCTGTGGGATAACGGGACGCCGGATGTTGAGTCGAAGTATGAGTCGAAAAATGGTGATGGTACTAATTCGCCTACTTTGAAGTGTACTTCTGCCAGTGTTTCCGTCGAGCTAATAGCAAGTCCACCCCCATCCTTTGCGGCAATGTTCTCTGCAAAGGTCGTATTCCAAATTTCCCATTCTGGGCTGCTTGATCGTCCAACCTCCTGCACACGTACGGCAAGGATGGCACAAAGTGAGGGAAGTGAATTATATGCGCGAGCCTCACGAGGCGCGCAAAGCAGAGGCACCCAAAGCAAATGATTAGCCGCACTTGTATGATATGTTGTGAGACTTTGATGCTCAGTGCACCTCCGCTGCCCTGCCTTGCAGCATTTGCCGTGAAGCTTGCGTTATGCACCAACAAGTGGCCGGGTGACGAGCCAAAAGCGAATCCTCCGCCCGAGCCTTCGGCTCTGTTGCCTGAAATGCGACTGGATTTAATGTACAGGTATTCTGTCTTATTGACAAAGGCAAAGCCACCGTCGCCGGATCGTCCGTCGCTGCCACCCGCCGAGTTGTTGAGCGCTGAGATGCCGTCCAGCGTTAGGTTGAATAACCGTCGAAGCGCCAGGATGGTAATTTCATCGCTGACGAAGATGGCCCCGCCATTCACTCTGGCATGGTTGCCACTAACCGAGCTCCCTCCGCCTATAGACAGTTTGCTGATGATGGCACTGGCGTAAAATGAACCACCTGCCACAAATGGGGCACGGTAGAGCCTGCTTTTAAGGCCGTCTAAGTAAAAGAATAAAAGGAAGTAAAAGTACAGTAAGTTGTACAACATCGCGTGTGTTTTGGGGTAGTATGGCATGTCCTCTTGTTGAGGGATCACTACCTCCACCGGGGTCTTTTCCGACGGTATATCAACCTGCGCCCCCTTTAAGGCCGTCTATGGTTACAGCCAGGGCAATATGACCACCTAGGTACTTGTTCATGAGCAGGTAGAGTGATGAGGCAGAAAGATTAGATGCGTTGCGTACGCAAGAAGGAAAGGCAGCTCACCATGTACAATCCATCCAGCTCGTGAACAAACGACAGTGTACGACCTCCGGTGCACGCCTGCCCGTACAGTTGGGTAGAGTATGTAGGGGGCTGGGGCATACATCTCCTAGCCTACCTGAGTCGCCAGCAACATTGTCGTTAATGCTGCTCCTCCCCTGCACATCAACGAACCATACATATGACCGGACACAGATGGCACCACCTGCAACAGGACGTCCAAGTCGTCTGAGGCCGAGGCCTAAAAGTGGGACTCCACATGTGAAAGACAACCACCGAAGGTAAGACGGACAGCGGCCTGGGCCAGCAGGAATGAAGGCGCAAGTGCATGAGGACGACGTGGACCGGCGAGCGCAGATAACGCTCCGCGACTGACAAATTGCAGCCCTTCCTACGTCACCAGCGACACGGATAGAAACAATAGACGACACGGCGGTATGCTTTGAGATGGCGTGTGGTTAGATAAAGCACCTCTCTGCAACACTGGTTAGGGAAGCTGGCATATGCCTAATGATTTGCGGACATGCGTGTATGCCACCCCACACGCACAGCACGTGCGAGAGCGGACGATTCATGGTTGCTGTATGTGTTTGCGGTGGGGTGCAAGTCTTGATGAAGTGGGTGGGTGGGCGTAGTCCAAAGGTGGGGCACACATAAGTGAGGGGCGGCGTGCTGCATCACTGTAGCATGAATAACTAACACATGCACACAAACTTTCTACGTTTTACTGGACCTGCAACTTCGGAAGTTCACCGTATCGGAACAGATAAGAATGCTATTGGCATTGCTTATTGCTCGGTTACTGCGCGCGACAGTGCGTATCACCTGAACCGCCGGCCACGTTCCTCGACAGCTCGGCGCCCCGTATCGCAATGGTGCCCACCGATTCACGTATGAACACGGCACCACCTGCGGGGGCCAAATAAGGCCATCGGGTGCGTGTTGACGTGTACATACATCGGGCCTGGTGTTGACATGCATTCACGTTTGCGTGTGGCTGGTGAGCCGGTAGCAGTACGGCTCAATTAACATTCCAGAAGCAACCGAGCTCAGAAGGGCGCAAGGTTATTAAATCATGGATTTAGGTAGGTGATTACTAAGCTACATGGGGACGTCGCAGCATGCCGCTCAGGCGCGGTCCAGCTTCTGATAGGTTCGACATGCCGCTCTGCTACCTGGAGGCTGGTGAACATACGTATGTGCGTGACTGTGACTGCGGTGTACTTACCGTCATTGTCAGCAGCGTTGCCACTGACTGAGCTCCCACTGGTTACTGTAAGGTAGGCGACGGTGCCGTAGGTGCAGATAGCGCCTCCTATGAGGCGCTTAAACGGGTGTGCCCAAGGTTAGTTGATGTTTTGTCGTCCTGACAACCACAACAAAAATAAATGGCGGCATGCCGTCCAGCATATGTAAGTACACCCCCCAACCATTGGGAAGCATACCATCCAGCACATGCAATACCCACTCTCAGCCTTATGGAACCTCTAGCGCCTGCATAGTCCTTATATGCAAGGTATACACGCAAACGGAGAACGAAAGGCTATTATGTCTGTAGTGCGGCACCCCCCCCCCACCACCCACCACACACACACACACACGTCGCACTAATCAACGTTGAAGTGGTCCAAACGACCAAACGACCATACGAATTTGTGGCTGGAATACAGAATGAAGGATTCATGCTGCGTGTGGGTGATTGGATGTCTGGAATGTCAGCGCCCTGGATTCCCCCACCGCAGACCCGCCATGTTGAAGGTGGCTTGCCACCGCCACCTCCTGAGCCCCCCTCCCTTGCCTTGCCTTCCAGCCAAGGATACAGGATATGCATACACACACTTCCCCCTGCGGCCAATGCCTCACCGCCCCCGCAACGTGCGGTATGGCCATAGCATATGTATCCCATGCATATCTTGCGCCTGTGCAACGTTGTCCAAGGGAAACCATGATACCTCGGCCGTGGAGATGCGACAGCTGCTTGGTCCCCACCATTCTCACCAACGGACCGGCGCCTCCCCTGGAGACGCGGTTCATTGGTACAGGGGGCCCCAACGGTTGCACATCGACAAAGGCTCACCGTCACCGCCATGGGCATGGTTGCCAGACAGCGTGCTGCTGCCGTCGACGGTTAGCTTCGTTACAAAGTCGAAGACAAAGATGGCGCCACCTGCGTCGGGAGCGGCAGGAATACTGTCGCTGAGGCGTTATCCTACATCCAAGTTGGGTCACGAGTCGCCCCATATGAAGGGATGGTCTACGACCGTCGTCAGTGTAGTAGTAACAGAGACGAAAGCCAAGTACGTCATCATCATGAGTGGGCGAAACCTTTATAAAGCCACACTACATGTAAAACACAGACGTGACCGATAACGGGTTGCAGGCGTGTGTGATCCGCACGTTTAAATGGATAGGCTCAATAGACCAGCGCTTACGGACGGCCGTGATGCCGTCGAGGTGTTAGAGGTGCCACACTGGTGCACTGGTGCGTGTGGCCGAAGGTGCCAGATTCGGCGGATCAGGGCTCGATGGTCTCGATCTATCCCCCGCAGAACTATCTCTTTGCAGGGGCAGCAGGAACTGCAGCGCAAAATGCACTGCTCGAAACTAGAGTTAATGTTTAAACTATGAGTCACTCAGAGCAAGGAGTCCGGTGAATGGACCCCATCTCACTCCCATCCTCGAAACCCCAGGGGAGCGGCCTGCCACCTGCTGCTGGCTGGCATAGCCCCAGCACACGCCCCCGGTAGTAGGCATTATAATGCCTACTACTAAAGGAGGCGGGGTTCCCTACCAAAGGAGGCGGGGTATTATATACTGCGTTACAAAAGCAGGAGGAGGCTGGGCTCCCAGGAACAAGGGGCCCTCAGGGGAACTGACCACCTACGATTTGCATCAGCGCTGACGGGTCAACTCCCTGGGCCGTTCAACTGCGCTGAAGTGCCATAGCGCCGCCTTC
>LSYV01000094.1:356046-376634 GCA_001584585.1 Gonium pectorale | reverse complement strand
AGTACCAACCCATCGCTGTTAGCCGCTGTTATCCAACGCAGGCCCACCCCACCGCTGTTAGCAGCTGTTATCCGATGCAGGCCCACCCCACCGCTGTTAGCAGCTGTTATCCGATGCAGGCCCAACCCATCGCTGTTAGCCGCTGTTATCCGATGCAGTACCAACCCATCGCTGTTAGCCGCTGTTATCCAACGCAGGCCCTACCCACCGCTGTTACCCACTGTTATCCGATGCAGGCCCAACCCATCGCTGTTACTCCATGTTGTGCAACGCGTAGCATTGCTTTCGGACCTTGCATTGCGCACCCCTCAACTCCCATTTATTGCACGAACAGGACGACCGCTGTGCTGCCATCCACAGCGCACTCAAGAAGATCGGCGCCTCTGACTGCAAGGGGTTCGTGCAGCACTGTGGTTACTAGCAGGGGAAGGTTCTCGGTGGAGAAGCGTCTTGGCCACATGCTTTTGGGTCAACGTATTGCGTTTGGGTCAAGGTATTGCGACGAGTTGCATGGGAAGGGTCTGTCCCCACGGCGGCAGACGGGCGTGGAGATTGAGTACACGGACTTCGGGGGCTGGATGCTGTACGAGTATGGGCACTTTGGATAGTGCCCAGGGTTTCGGCCCTGAGGAGCATACTCTTACGGTTGCTGCCGTACGGGTGGTTTCTCTCACGATAATACACACTAAAATCACGAACCGCTCAGGCCCTTTCTGCGATTGCCAAGTTTGCACGTTCCACACCGCGCCAAGTTGGTGTGTGTGCCACGTTGCGCTTTTTATGTTTCGTGTTCTGGGCCTCACGGCTAAGACAACGGGTGTTTCACCCACTCTGCTATGGCGGGTCGGGAGCCAATCGGGTCGTGTGGCCTGCAGCCCCTCTGGGGAGTCTGTAATCTGTACCTGTATCCATGCAAGCTGTTGATGCAATGCGGATTGCTTTTCTGGTCTTGTCTCCAGCGCACTGGCACGTGTGAAGCACTGCAAGATGTGGATACGGCAGGCATTCGGTCGTGCTTCAGTTGTCGAGGCGATCTGTGTTAGGGACTCGTACCACAAGATGTAACATGTGCGAGTCCCCTTGTGTCGGTGACGGGTACTGCCATGGACGGTTACGGCCGGACAGCCGGGCTTGACCCCCAGAATTTCCTTTAGCTTTTCCCCGGTCAGGCATCATTACATCGCCCCCGGTATGTGTTGCGCTGTTGCCACCAACATCGCGCCATTTTGCAGTGCGCCCGCAATCTATCTGTCTCTACGCGCAATACGGGCCACAGTTCTGAATGATTGTTTAAATGCGCACTAAGCGCACAACCGCCGGGAGGCCACCGGCCAGATATCAAATCACAGGTCAACAGCTCCTAGCGACCTTGGACGCGGCAGCAGGGAAGGAGCTTGAGGCAGCTACGAACTCTGATTCGGACCTGCAGCAAGTAGCATCTGCGGGCGGGACTTCAGACGGGCATGGGTCTGAATCGGAGGAGGGGAGCTCTGTACATGACGACGAGGACATGGACGATGGCATTGGTAGGTAATGTAAAGGTATTGGCGTTAAGCGTGGAAATGTGAGAAGCCCCACCCCGATCCTGCGGTGCAGGTCCTGATTCCCGGAGGGCAGGGGAGAGGAAGGCCACTGGGCGGGGAAGGCAAACAGCGGGCAGCACTGGAAGTGGTGAAGTTGCGTGCGAGTTTGAATGGTAATGCTTCATGGGTTGGGCCCGGAGGTTTGGGGTGGGCAGTGCCGGAAGCACTAACCGGTATGGGCCGTGCTCGCAGCCCTACGCAGCCCATTCCTTAGCAATCTCTAACACAGTGAAGTGTATGCCCAAATAGAGCCCTCAGTTCTCCGTTTCCCTCGTCGCCCGCCCCGCACCCGCAGGTACGGGGCCCCGTGTTCCAGGTGGTCTGGGTCGACGGCCAGCGCAGAACGCCAGGCAGCGGGCGACGTCAGCAGGCGGTGCTTACGGAGGAATTTCAGGTAGGCGGGTTATAGTTACCTCTTACAGAATTCTACCCAGGGTTGTATGGCTTATTGATTGCGGGCGCCTCCGATTGAGTTCCTGTGACACCTTGCCCCGCATGGTGTGCCCTTGCCTACCTTCAGGCAACGTAGCAGCAGTCCGTAAGAAGATCAGCATGTTTGCGCAAGTGGTCGAGATGCAAGGCATGGGCCGCCGCGGCGCAGGACTGGAAGTGGTGAACGGAAGGCCCATGGACCTCCTCACGGACGACTTCCGACTAGGGCAGAACAGCGCTCAGACAATCGCAAAAGTACGGGAGCTGGTTGAGGCCAACAGCGGGCTCATGCAGGCAGCACGCGCGCAGGAGACGGAACAGCTAGAGTTCCTGCGACCGGCGGGAGGCGGAGCACCAGTAACAGCGTGCACCGCAGACCTGTTGCATAACCACATCGCTGATCAGATGCAGATTACGTCTGGCAGCGTCCAGGTGTACGTGCACAGGCTCCAGGTCATCACCGCAGGTAGGCTTCATGTGTGCCAAGACCGTGGGCTGGAAATTCTCACCTGGTGAAATTTTGCAGTGACTAGAAGCACGGCCCACGTCAAATGTCGACTCCTGACTGCCTTTCCCTTCCTGGCGTTACGGCACCCTGGCCGAGCACCCCACCCAAACTAACCCCGCGACTGCATTGCAGGAGACCCGAAGCCAGTGGCTGGTATGAAGATAAGCGGCAGACCCAAGCGGTTGGTGTGGTCGGAACGCCTCGGATCCACTTGATTGCGATCTCGAGGTCGTGGGTTCGATTCCCACGGACACCCCCCCGTTCGGCTTCGGGGGTGAGTGGTGTGAGGTTTGGATGTGGTGGTTGCTGCATCGTGTTTACACATCGCAAAGCCAGTTCCTTGTCTGGCGGATGCTGCTTGCGTGCCTTACTTGGAGGGAGTAGTTGATGCTGGACCATTAATCTGAGTCCCGAGATGCTGGCTTGCCTGGGAGGGAGTTGGCCCTCGGACTATCTACTTTCAATCTACCCATGGCCACACAGGCTTTGACGGGTACCTGTAACCTTTGTAACCTTTTGTAAACCCAAGCCTGGTGCTGCGATGGGCGTCACCCGTGGCCAGCTTGAGGGAGGACCATCGACAGCGGCAATGCACGCGCCTGTGGGGGATGCAGCCAGCAGATTCGCTGTCACCGCCAGCTCGGTACTGACTGTGGCACGTCATGCCGCCCTGCGCAAGACGACCACTGCCATCCTTGCGTCGGCGTTCCCCACCCTGGGACCTGTGGACCTCGTGGAGCTGGGAAACCACATTGTAGGTTATGGAGATATAGCCAGTGGTTGACGCTAGGGGCCGTACCGACATACTGCATAGCGTACACGCCGCATTCTTAATAAAATCCCATGCCCATGCACGGTTCCATGCCCATGAGGATGCCTAACTTCATTATGTTTTACCGTATTCCCACAGGCTGACAACGCAGCCGCCCCGGGGTTCGAGGCAGCAGTTCGGGTGGTCCAACAGCTGCCAGATGGCGACAAGGACCTGCTGCAGCTAGTGCGGGAGCGCCTTCCAGGCGCCCTGCCGCAGGACGACATCTCGAAAAAATGGAGCGAGAAGTTGCTGCAAGTGCCCAGTGAGGGTAAGCCTCAGTTTCGTTCCAGTAAAACAATTGTGTAGTGCATCGCCTGTAGAAGTACAGGCTACCTGATTAACGGATGTTATGACACAATTGCACACACGTGTGGTATGTATGTAGGGACCCGCGAAAAGGAGATGGTGGGGCAGCCTGTGGCCAAATGGAGGAGCTCGCTGTCCCCAAACTCTACAAGGTCACCGCCAAGTATCGGCAGGTGTGTGTTACATAACGGAACAGTATGCTAAAAGCGACAGAACAACCTAGCCCGTTAGCCCGACCGCAGCTCACCCGGTCGTACCTCGTCCACACTTGGTGTGGAACTGCCACTTCCACACCGGGTGTGGAACATTCGCCGCGGCCCCGCTTTTCAACCAGGTACTTTGTATATACCATTAAGCACGTATTCTATGTCTACCGCTGTGTGTGGCCCGTCACTGCGGCCTCGATTGACGCGGTCGTCCGCGGCTGGCTCCATAACAGTCCAGCTTTACCCAGATCAACATGAAGCTCCGATGTCAACGTTATGCGTTTTGGCAGCGTTGACGCCGGGCCATTCTCGTTGGGACCCGCGAGCGGAGTGGTGTGTTGTGACCACGGTACGAACCAGCCTGGTTATCTTAAACGTTTTTTCGAAAAACACCCCTTGTTGTGGACATAATTTACGAAAAATGAGAGGGCAAACTTGACCCGGACTTGAGAAAACTGAGGTTCTGATAGACCACGTATCGTCGTCAGCCAAACGAATTCCAGGGTCCGCAAACAGCCCAAAACGTACGGGTCCGGTCCCATCTGCCGCCAATCATGGACGGCCGCGGCAACATCTCACAAGGCCCCTGCTTGGATGTGTGCCCAGGTGCTCAGTTGTGATTCATTAACACCGGTTTCATGGTGATCCTGATGGGCGGTGAAGTATCAGGTGCTTATGTGTGTGATGCTTCGGTTTTCGTTTGCACCACTGGCAGCACCCCTCGAAACGTTTACGAAAACGGCACGGTCCCGTTGGGGCGAAATCGTCCCCAGCCAAACGAATTTCGTGGCCTCCGGAGGAAGGGGAAACGTGCGGCCTGACGAATCCCCAAAATGGAAGATAACCAGGCTGGTACGAACTTTTTTTGCAGGGCATCGGCGAGCTGCCGCCGCTTCCCGGCGTCGCCCAACTGGAGCAAGGCCGCATGGTGGCAGTATTATTCGGGTCGTCAAAGGGATGGGGACTCACGGTGCCTGGGGACATGGGCGCGGCGGGTGTGTATCCGCAAGCCAATCTTGAGGCAGCCAGCGATGACCTAGTAAAGCGCTGGAAAGACAGCATCCCGAACAGCGACGCCCCGACTGTGCTGCAGCAGCTCCTTGCAGTCCAGTGTGGAAAGCGGCAACGCCAACGCCACTCCGCGCCATCAAAGACGGACAGCGACAGCGGCCATAAGCGGCGCCGCAAGGACCGGCACCACGAGCGACACCGGTCCCGCAAGGAAGACAGGCACAAGCGCTCGAGTGGCAGCCACAAGGCGCAGGATAGGCAGCATAGGCACCGCTCGCTGACGCGACAAAGATCACCGTCAAGCTCACACTCCAGCGGTAGCTCGCTGTCCCGCTCGTCCTCCCGCTCATCTCTAAGCGCCCGATCGCGTTCCTGGTCGCGGTCCCGACCTCGCTCTCACGAGCGCCGGCCCATCGGCCGCGCCAACGCCGCCGCTACGGGTGTAACGGGTGGCGGTAGCGGTGCCGGCGGCGATGACGGCCAGCGGGACGAGCAGCGCCACCGCTCCAGCTCGAAAGGGACTGGGAAGCCAGGCGGTGGGATCGACAACCGTGACCGCCGCGACGGAAGCAGCGGGCGGCAGCAGCACGCTCACCGGACCGGATCCAGGGAGCGCAGAGAGCAAGGCAGCGGCGACGTTGGTACCGGCGGCGGCGGCGGGAAGGAGGAGCGGCGCGGTCACGGCCCCGCACACAGCGAGCGCGATGGCCCCGACGATGGTAGCGCTGACCGCCCCCCAGCCACTGGCGGCCGCCATGCTATGGGCTGCCGGGACGAGCGTGATGCTCGTGGCCATCAACCTCCCGAGCCCGATGACGATCCCGACATACTGCGACGGCCTCCAGCGAGCAGCGGCGGGCGAAGCAATCGCGAGGCGGGCGACAAAGGAGGTGGTGCAGGGTCGGCTCGCCAATTTGCAGGACCGAATCCGCGCGGCACACCGCCTCATACAGCTGCTGCCACGTTGTCGGTATGTACAGCCGATGTTCTGCAGCCCCGCACCGAGGTGGAGAATAACGATACAATCGCGCCGGAACCGGAGAAGGGTCTACAGGAGGGGCTGGGCGACTCCGAGCTCCAGCTCATGCAACAGGTGTAGCTTTGGGACTTGCGGCCTGAGTCCTGCAATCGAGGTTTTCAAGATGTAATCATTGCCTGATGTACTATAGCAGCTCAATACTTGATTTTTACTTACGCGCCCACCCTTCCTCGACCCCTCAGGTCCGATCCCCAGAGGCAACTGGGGCCGACACGCTGCGGACTGGCAAGGCTATGTTTGATCAGGCGAGTAGAGCTTCCATGGATCGTGCTCACTTAGAGGGCCTGCTTCCTTTGAGGGCGTCAGTGTCGGGTTACATTGCGGGATGGAAATGTAGGATTCATGTATAACGGAACGCCCCGCTCTGGAATGCGAGCGTGCACTGAACTGCATCAAGACGCCTCCACAATTATACTGACCTGTCTCTATCTTTTGCTAGATCTAGCCGAGTAGCTGTGCTGTGCACATGATCCACAGAAACCGAGCGCGCGGCGCGTGCACCTGGACGCGGCCCAAGAAGCGCTCTTGACAAGGCTATTCGAGTCGAACAACGCGCGCGCGGCGCCAGAACTGGGATGCGATCGCCCTCGGCATGAAGCAGGGCGCCAGCGCCGTATGCGAAGAAGTCGATGGACACACGTGTGACTGGGCCGGCGCCAAGGGCCTGGGCGAGCACCAGGTTATGCGTCGCCTGAGGGCGAAGGGGCTTCAGTTCAAGCACCTGACCGACAGCCAGGTGAGGATCGACCGTAGCTATCAAAGCGGCCTGACAGCCTACTTGTTCGCACCAGTGCCGGCACCACGTCCTTTCCCAGTTGACTCTCGCTTGACCATCAGGGAGGGGCTGATGCGCAATTTTGAGTGACCAGAAAGCGTATGCATTCGTATATTCGTTCGGCCGTGAATGAGGATGCTCCGTTGTGTTCTCTTCCAGGCGTCACGGCTGAAGGAGCTCTACCACCGGCACAAGCAACAGGAGGACGGCGGAATCCTCATGATCGCTGCACAGCTACCGGGCGGCTGGCATTCAAAGCAAATCCTCGGACTTCTACGCGTGCACGGTCTGACGGGTTAGGCAACCGACACAGGGCAACGTCTCGGTAACGGAGACGTTGGCTACAATGTTGAGGTGCAGCAGAGGCGACGGAGGGGTGGACCCTGGAACCTTTTATTGGCGATAGCAGCGCGGCACACTAGCCTGTTCATTCATACACCCTGCGGTCAGCATCAGCCATCATTTACATCCCGTGTAACAAGTCATGCGTCTGAGCCGGTGGCTGCCGTGGCTCTTTAAGCCCTTTCTTTCCCTAGTGTTGGCATGCACCGAGTGTGCTGAACTGGATATTCCAGCCTACCGAATAGGATATGGCAGGAGGAATAAAAGATGGGCCCCACGTCAATGCGAAGCACTGGAGTTCTGTGCTTGCACTTCTCGCTAATTACGCTAATCTTCTTTATGAGGATACGGATGAGGAAACCTCCATGCTTGTTTCCTTTCTATGTGCATTGTACATATACGTGCGTGTGCGAGTGTGTGAGTGTGTCCGCGAGTTTGTGCGTGTGTATTTGTGCCAATTGGTTTTCCCTTCATGGCACGACAGTTCGGTATACGTGAGGATGTGACGGGGCACGGTCCTGCATTCGGGCGTAATCAAACACGTGTACGCGTGTGTAGCTGCCGTACCCGGTACGTATATCGTGTACTTATGTACCTCCGTGCAGGGCAGGAGGCTGCGGACCTCCGTGGTGTGTGGCAGTTTTGCTTCTGCTGTTCGGGACCACATGCTATCCCTGCCTGGCACCTGCGTATGTGAGGCAGCGGGCAGTTGGCGATGGCGGGGGAGGAAGAAGGAGCGGGCTGGCCGCAAGGGTAAGGAATTAGTAATTGGGATAGATCAAGGGGACCTGAGGAGTAGTAGAGTTGGATAAAGGGTTGCGACGTGGAGCACCACTGGGACAGCCGATCTTGACAGCCGATCCGTGGCTGGGTTACTGTGATTGCACATACTCTGATTGCACATCCTCTGATTGCACATACTCTGATTGCACACATAGGGGAGAAGGTCCTAGTAAGAATATCAACACCGAGCACAGCCCCAGGCGGGGTGTGCACACCGGCAAAGCCGTGGCGTCCTAACAAGAGGCCCTTTCCCCAGGATACGTGGGTACGGAAAGGGGAGGGGGGGGACGTGCCCCGGAACAGGGACTCTTAACCCCGCAACACGTGGGGAGTCTGGCGGCGGCAGCGGCGGCGGCGAGTGTGGCGTCTGGCACGCGGTGATCGTTCCCCGAACACAGGCCAGCACAGGCACAGGCTGGCGGTGGCTGTCGCCCCGGATGGGAGGCCCATGTACGACCAGCGGTGGGCAGTGCACTATGCGCAGGCGGGACGGCTGCTATGCTGGTGCAGGTGTGACAACAACGGCGCCCGGCGGACCGCCGGTGGGCCAAGGTGGTCCGCCTGCTGGGACAGGGGTGACTGGCTGGGCGGGCGGGAGGCGGTCCGACAGGAGGGGCGGCTCCTGAGTCACTGGACGAGGATAGGGTTTGGTGAGGCGGGTGGGGGGGAGGGGTCCGCGGGGAGGCGGGGTGCCAGTGGGTTGCACATGTGGGTGGAGGGCATCCCGGGGTCGAGGCAGGTCAGTTTTGAGGAGCGTGCAAGGGCCAGGTGTGGTTGTGGGTCAGTCGGGACACTGAGGGCCGTGAGGGTGGGAGATATCAAGGTATCAATAGCAGGGACGGGTCGTGGGCAGCTCGCTTCTGGTTGAAGTACAAGTATAGACAGAGTTGGGGTGTACAGGGGCAGGAGAAAGGGAAAGTTGTGTTCATGCTATGTGATGGCAGAGTGGCGAGTGCAGGGGGCTTGAATGTTTGCTGCAAGGGGCCAGGAGGAGGGGCTTGGTAAACTGCGGAGGAATAACGCAAGGGTTGTGAGGTGGTGGATGGTGATATGGAGAGGCGGGGCAGGGAGGGTAGGTTTTGGGGGGGGGGGGGGCCACGGGGGGGGGGCACGCAGGGAGGAGAGGGACGGGGCGAGTGGGCGAGGAACGAACGAGACATACACGAACTCAACAGCGCCCCTAACCCAGCGAGGAACGAAGGGCCTTCAATACGTCTTCATGCGTGTTACTGGTGACGGGTGCCTCCCATGCCGCAATAAAAGGGGCAGTAAGTGGTGGCGGGAGGCGTGGGAGAAAGTCGGGGGGCGTCAGGGCAGGTTGCGGTCAGGGTCCGGACACGATACACGCACGGCCGGGACGTACCCGCCGAGTCAGGGCTTTCCACATAAGCTCGATTGGGCTTGGTTATCTTGCTTAGCTCGTCGGTGTCGGGAGCCTCGCGCGCTGTGAAACAGGGCGAGGAGCTTTCTTCACGTTATCCAATATGTCGAAGGTGAAGTTTCTGAGAATCATATTCACGGGTCAAGCATTGCGTTGCTATTATAGAATGCTAACATCATAAGAGAAAACTTCTTGGCGGACCGACCGTTTGAGCCTATTGGCTTTGACAATGCCGTCGAGCTTAGCAGCGATACAAGAAACACAAGACTTAGGTGGGACATATTTCGTGTCCCCTGTGTCGCCATTCTAGTTAACGATATGGGTCGCCTTCTTACAATGTCACGGTTGCCCCTAAGATGTGACACTGAATTTGTGACTGACAATGGGCTGCGAAGATCGCAAACGACTGCTGTGCTTTACTCGGTTATAAGTAACCGAGAAGTAAGGCAGTACAGCTTTATATGCGCCATTTCGTGTAACTAATTGCATTCCTATTATATTTATATGCATTAATGACTTTTATTTAAAGGCCCAGCCAAAGGCACACCTTGAGATAACCGACGTTATCCGTACCCGCGTCTTGATACTCTAAAATGCACCCTCGACCGCATCCTCTCAGCTTTATACCCGCAAACATCGCCTGGCGCTTGGGGGGAACAGACGAAGGGCACATTCGCACCTTAAGGCCTGTCAGGGCCGCGAGGCACGAGTAACCTTGTAACAAGAAGCGTCTGAAGTAGTTCCCTTAACCCAAGAAAACGCGTAGCTTGCAAACATCAGTGGCACGGGCCAGTCAGGATGCGCCACCGCCGTCACCCCCCGCCCTCCGCCTCCACCCCACCTGGGGGGCCGCTGCCACCGCCGTCACCCCCTGCCCCTCCGCCCCCGCCCCACCTGGGGGCCTGCTGCCACCGCCATCTTAGCGAACTAGGGGGTAAGGGTGGGAAAGATGCCATAGTGCAGTTGGCAGACCCATCCACCGCTGCGGGCGCCCGACCCGCACACGCGGACTGCAAGGCAGCGTTATACAAAAGATGTTCAAGGGCTCGTATCGTTTCTCATGTGTTCGAGGTTACGGCCAAGCGGTAAAGTCCCGCCGCACGCACGTCACCAGCAGAGCCGGCTCTGGTCACCAGGCTCCTGCTTATATTAGTTCTGTGTAACACGCGTTATGCGCAAAATATAGCATGCCTGCGAAGCGAGAAAGCAGCGCCGCCTTACTTGAACTCCTGGCTTTCCTTCAGCACTGTGTTCGAGGAAATAAAGCATAGCGGCAAAGTGCCCGCATACAAGTCTTCGCCTATCAGAAATGGCGAGACGGGCTCCAAGTAGTTTGAACCACAAGTTTCCACTCTAACCTTGAACCAGGAGCCATTAAGGGTTCTCAGCAGAAACATGTTGACATATCTTGTTGGCAATAGAGCGCGCTCGCATGCGGCCAGCTGTTTGGCATCACGCCTTATCCTGGTGGTAAGCGAGCCTCCTCTTCCCGCCAGTTGTAAAAAGCATAAGAAAATCCTTTTTACTTTCATGCAACCGCTAGGCCATGGTCGTTCTACGCGCCCGGCAAGCTCACGCGAGGACTCCATGCGTAAACCACCTGAACTGCGACACCGAGAAGTAAGGTGGTTAGATATAAGGAATTAACTTTACTTGTAGCGGGCCGGCGTGGTAGGTGCCGCGGGCGAGGGCGGGGGCGAGGGCGGGGCAGGGGGCGGGGGTTGGGGGGCGGGGTTTGGGGGGCGGGAGCGGGCGGGGCAGGAAATAGGGCGGGAAACACACCTGCGCACCGACTCCCCCCCCCCCACCACCCCGGAACCGTCGTCCGCCCTCACCCGTGCGACGAATCTGGGAAGGGGACAGAAGCACGGCGGCGGTCTTTGGGAAAACAAGCGGGCTAAGTCCGCCTTAACTCCATCCCAGGTTCTGCGACGACGTCCCATTTGCCCCGGTGGTGCCGACGGGCAACGGGCTATGTAGCGGATGCTGGAGGTGCTGCCTCCACCCCGAGCGGTACGACCTGATGCGCCCCACCTTGAACACTGGTGGGCGGCTCATCATTGGCGGCTGCTCCGTCAGGTGCGTGGTGCCAGGCGGGTCTGTGCGCGTGTGTTGGGGGAGCACCGGCAAGCTCGCTCGATTGCACGCACGCACACGCGGGAGTTGATTTTTTTTCATAGCAGGACAGCAACACAATAGCATACACCTCCCAGCCACGCCGACTTGATTGCACACGTACGCCCCGCGCGCCCGTTCTCGTGCACGCAGGTGTGGGTGCAACCGCGGAGTGGAGTGTTACAGCGACTCTGAGTGCGGCCAGGGCCTCTTCTGCAAGCTGCGCCTGGCGGGAGAGCTCGGGAGCTGCCAGGTTAGGTGAAGCAGGCGGCCACGACTACTGCAAATAAACCTGCATTACTACCTTGGATCCCGCCCATCAACTGTTGATACGTACGTGCTGAGCACTGCGGCATCAAACCAAACGGTGCAGCTGGGGACGTCCGTTTGTCCATCCAGGCCCGCGCCCGCGAGGCCGGTGATGTGCCAGTCTGTCCGTGTGATTTGTGTTTTGGCCGGGCGGGTGGGCACGGGCTTTCTCACCGCCGGCTCTTTTATAGACTACTGTCATATACCGGTACTAGCGTTCCCCGCCGTTGTCGACGGAGGTACGCTCCAGTGTCGCTTGCTCGCTCGGTGCCGACGTTGCAGTGTCACAGGTCGATGAAAAACGTAACCAAGACCGCCAGCCACCATCTATGTATTGTATCTCGTTTGTGATTCGGTGTCGTCCGTGATGCGAGTCATGCGACCCGTTTACCTTCATTCTCCACGACTCCTACCCCGTTCACCTTGCACCCGCAGCCCTGCAGCCAGTGCCTGACGGACGACATGGCGTTTGAGGGAGCTTGCTTCCCAAAGTGCCCCCACGGGCCAATAGCCGCCCTGCTTGGCCGTCCCGCCGCCGGCCACTACAGCGACCTGGGCCCCACCGACTTGCTGCTTGCCACAGCCGCAGTGGACCTGGCCTTTGCGCTGACGGAAGCACAGAGGCCGCTGTCCGTGCCTGTGAGTACCGTCTGTAGCGTACGTACCTCATTGTGTCCTTGTTAGGCGTATGCCTGATGGATGACGAGCTAGATAGGAGACTCGAGCGTGCGCCTGAGCCTGAGTTACAGCAGCGCACAGGCAGGTGTGTGAAGCTGCTGGATGTCGTCCATCACGCACGATCAGGCGCTCGCTCGCCACGGGCTGAATGTGCTTGAGCCGTGCTACAGCCTACAGCCTCACACATTAGCAGCTTTGCCATCGGCTTATTGGTGAAGTTGAGCACCGCGTTTGGACGCACGCACGCCCCTGCTGGGCTACCCACGCCCGCTCGCTCGCTCGCTCGCTTCGCAGCTGGTTGTGGTGACGGCGGCGCAGCTCCGAGCCTTCGTGACGAATCATTCGTACCTGCTCGGAGATAGGGCCACCTTCCAGAACTTGTCGTATGTGTCGTACTCTGTCGACAACATCTTCCGGGCGGCTGGTGTGGCCCCAGGGGATGACCTGCCGATGCGTGTGAGTCGATGGCCTCGGCAGCTCGTGTGTATGCGTGCGTGCGAGCATGGATGCGTGAGAAGCGAGGCGCGCATGATGCTCTGCTGGCCGGCACTGCACCACCCCCCTTGTCCTCTGTCTCTCTTATATATACACATGTGTATATGTGTATCTCTTGCTGTCACGACTCGCTCTACCGTACGCCCTGTGCCGTTGCACCGCTGCCTACTGTAGCCGCCCGTGTGTTGTGCTTGCTCAGATGGATGACGCCCTGATTGATGATGCGTGCTGTTATTGACCCCCCAGTCGTCGGCTCGCCCCGTCCATTCGTCCCGTTTACTCGCCCATGCAGGACGCCGCGGCGGTGGTAGTTGGGAAGAGTCAGTCGGTGCTGTGCCCAGTCGCCCCCGCCAGCGCTGCCAGTGGCGGGTCCGGCAGCGGGCTGCCTCCGCGCCTGTCGGCGCCGGGGTGTCCCTGCTCCTACGACGCGAACGCCAGCGCCTACGCCTGCCCAGCCGGCTACCTGTGCTCGCAGAAGGCCTTCAAGGGGCTTCCTACCGATGATCCCACCCCATTGCAGCTCCGGGCGCTCTGCGTGCCCTGCCTTCCGGCCCAGTACTGTCCCCAGGGGACGGTGGACAAGGAGGTGGGCGGGGCCGGGGGCTGGGTGGGACGACCGGCTGGCCGGGAAGGCCGACAATGTACGCATAGACTGCGCACAGACGCCAACGGAGCGAAGGAATAATGGGGTGCCCCTGCCTACATACCTAGCCAAGGACGGCGACTCTCTCGCCATCGACGGATGTTTGTGTATGTGTGTGTACGTGGTGGGCTGTTTTCGCCGCCAGTTGCTGCTGCACGGGCGGCTTGCCGATGGGCGCATCCAGCCACGTTACTAGCTAGCTAGTTCAGGCACATGTACACAACGTGCCAGCCATAGATAGATAGGCTCACATCACGCATGCGTGGTACGTACAGACACACGCTGTCTGGAGGAAGCGCTCATCATTACCGCTAGCTCGTCTGGTTTAGGATTCCCTGCCTGTGGGCCCTTCCCGCCGGGGCGCAGGTGGGCAACTCGGACCGGCTGGACTGCCCCGCTGGATCCTACTGCCCGACGCCCGCCGTACGGTCCAGCTGCCCCAGGGGTGCGTTTTGCCCCGCCCGGTCGCTCAGCTACGTCAACTGCACGTTCTCCAGGTAGGTGGACGGGTGGCTGGGTAGGCAGGTAGATATACACACGAGAAACCCGCACATATCTGCATTCATGCAGCTTCTCGTTCCCCCATGTAGCTTCCATTGCTATGCATTCGACCGCATGTTCGTTTCTTCGCCTGGCTGCGCTCTAATGTTACTGATTGCAGAACTACTGCCAAACGTTCCTGTCTGCAGCGGCACGGCGTGGATTGCTTGGTCGTCATCGGCGAACGAAGGGGTACGTGGGCGTGCGTACGTGGGGTGGGATAGAAAAAGGTAGGCGTACGTGGCTACCAGATATAGCTTGGTGTGGATCCGCCTTCGAGCCAGTGCGAACCAGTGCGATGCGGTTGTGTTACAATTACGATTCGTGATGCTCTGGATGATGGGCAACCGACTTTTGCACATACATGGGATACGGGGCTGGGAATGAGGTCACAGTCGGGTATGTGTCTAGCGGTCAGGAACATTGGGTACGTATGCTGTGCGTTGGGTTGTGTGCTCCTTGAACTTGCCTCTTTTCCGCTATTCATGACACGTCCGGGCCCGGTCTCGAGCTGACAGAGCTTGGGGCAAGACGTTGGAGACACATCCAACATGTCTATCTCTAGATAGATGATAGAACAGCGGCTTCTCGTGCGTGTGCCCTGCCGCTCTTTTGCTAGCCCATACATACTTGTCTTCATCATCAGGCGCTGGTGTATGTTTGTATGTGCCCGGTCGGTGTATGTCGCAGGAAACCGTCTCGGACGCGATGGAGAAGATAAGGCGCGGCCAGGGCCCCATCCGCGGGAACTACTGCCCCGAGAACTCCACCACCTACACCGAGCCATGCACGTGAGTGCTGCGGTCTTACGAACAGGGTCTTGTCCGTTCTGCCTGCTAGCTAGCTAGCTAGCTAGCTAGCTAGCTAGCTAGCTGGGAGCTGGCTGGCTAAACCTTGGCAACCTTGAGAACTAACTCCACCACCTACACCGAGCCATGCACGTGAGGCAGCAGGGAGGGGCGGAGCGGGGACGTCCCACAGCTACCAGCTCAGCTATCAGTCTAAGGCGGAGCGGGAACGTCAGGTGGACGTCAGGGGGCGTGCGTTAGGACACGTCGGCGGGGCGTCAGGATCGTCGATCGGGGACGTACGGGGCGTCGGCCGGGGGGGGGGTGCGCTCTTCCCTGCATCGCCGCTGTTTGTAATCGCCGCTGTTACGTTGATTGCGTTCCTCTTCGCTGCACGCGCAGGGGAGGCTTCTTCTGCCCAACCCCTGCGGAGAAGAGGCCCTGCCCCGCGGGCTTCTACTGCAAGCCCAAGTCCGTGCAGCCCATTCAGTGTCCCCCGTACGTCGGCGCCCGGCTACCTCTGGTCGTGAACACATGCATGCTTGCAGCTTGAAGTAACGTGCAGTACGGGCATGACATCCACATGTCTTATTAAACAGTTTATCCGCTCTGAAATGTTCCTCCGCCCTCCATGTATGCAGGCTCGCTGTGTGCCCCGGCGGGACCTCCTACACGCGGGGCAGCGCCACCGCCGGCCTGCTGTTCGCGTTCATCCTGTGCGGCACCGCGGTCTGGCTGATGTTGGTCAAATTTGCGGTGTGGGCAATCGAGTTCTGGGCCAGATACGACGCGGCCCTTGGCATCATCCAGCACGACCTGCGCTGCAACAACAGTACGGACAGCGCCAAGCTGACTGAGGCGAAGACAGGCATGTACTAGAGATGCGGCCTTGCTAACAGGGCCTTGTCCCTTCTGCCTGCTAGCTAGCTGCTGGGAGCTGACTAACCTTACCTTCGAAAGTGGTGACCGCGCTGACGGATGCGTTGGTGAGAGTTGGCCGCAATGTAAGGTTTCTAATTTGGCGCCGCTAGCCGCGGAACATCACCAGAGTCACATAATCGTGCATTGCCGCCATCTTCCCCTTGCAGGGGCAATACCAGCTGTGTCTTCCATGCAGCCACAGTCGCAGCCGCCCAACGGTCCCCTGTACCTGCCGCGTCCGCCTGCCGGTCCCGGAGCTGCCCGCCTCCTTTCCCTGCCAGACCTGCTCCGACAACACGGTCGCGACTTGGGCTCCTCGAGCAGCCGCTTGGACATCCACTTTAACAACGTCACCGGCAGGGAGCGGGCCAACTTGGCGGACAGGTTCTCCAGGTCTAAGGGGCAGGGGGACTCCGGGGACGGCGGCGAGAAGCGCAGCGGTGTGAGCGGACGGCTGGAGGCGGGCAAGGTCAACGCAATCATGGTGAGTCCGCGTACCACGCTTTTTCAAAAGTTCAACCGTACTGATGTTCGTTTGTTCAGATGTCTTCCGCTGTGTGATGTGGTTTTGTAGCGCGCGTCGGGTGAAGGTCGGGAACTGCTTTGCGGAAGCGAGTCGCTGCTGGCCTACATAGCTATACAGTTATATGTGTCCTGCTGCCTGGCATCATGCCTTTGTAGCCTGCTTCCTTATCCGTCACGTCACATCATGGCCGGTCAGCACATATACATGCACCGTTCCTTATCAGCATGCGCTTGCCGTCTGCCAGGGCCCCTCCGGCTGCGGCAAATCCACGCTGGTCAAGCTGCTAACCGGGCGCCTGATGCCCGCAAAGACCGTGTCGGTGGCGCTCGGCACCAAGACACACGTCCTGCTCTCGAACACAAAGTACAGGTGCGTGGGAGGCGGGAGCGGTGGGCGCGTACGTACAGTAATGAGCAGTATGTATGGGTAGCAAAGCACGTATATGCTGGGATGGGCATCATGTGTTTGAGACAAAGCGTACACCTGCACATGATGACGTGCCTACGGGCATGTGTGAGCCGCATGTATGTGTGTGTATGCTCATCAGGGAGTCGATGTCCTGCCTGCTGCTGCGTGCGTGCGTGTGGGCACCGAGGCGTGTATTAAGGGTGTTGCGGTGGCGGGCGGTGTACAGGACTCTGACACCAGAGTCATCACCACAGCCTGCCCCCTTAACACACGCCTCGGTGCACCCCATGATTATTAAGGGAGTGTACTCACGCGTGTGTGCGCGCTGTCGTCGCCTGATGGTGTGCAGGCGGCTGTTGGGCTACGTGCCGCAGGAGGACGTCCTGCACGCCAACCTAACAGTCAGGTACGTGAACAAAGGGGCGGGGCAGAGACGGCATTTGCCAGGCAGTTGATTGCACACACAACAGCGCCGTAAGCAGAGCTTTGCCTGTCGCCAGTCCACCTTCAAGCAAGGTCTATCTAGGATGAGGGTGGTGACCGCATCAATGCGTGCGTGGCCTATATATACATGACGCCACGTCGATACACAGACGCAAGTAGGCATGCACGCATCACCGCTGCACACATACACGCGTCATGCAACGAAAGCTACTGAATGAAAATATTGCTGTGTTGTTCTCTGAACTCGCGGAATACCCATGCCGACACGCAGGGAGAACATCGAGTACGCCGCCCGGCTCACCATGCGGCCCGGCGCCCGCTCACTCCTCCGCAACGCGCTCGTGTGGGCGCTGGTCAAGGAGCTGCGGCTGCTGGACGCTCAACACAAGGTGGTGGGCAGCGAATCCAGGCCAGGTAGGTGCGGTTACCTTGCCGGCCGTGGTCTTCAGGGGAAAGTTGAGATGTCAGAGGACTGGCGTTCTCACTCCAAGATGGGCCATGAACAGAATGTGGGCGCACGGAATGGCGGTAATAGTAGTGCCAGATGTGCGCGAGTTGTGTGCATCCATCTACCACTGGATGGTTCATTGCAACACCCCACGGATGCCAGCCCAACTACCGGTCTAACGAGCTGGTGTTTGGTCAGGTAGGAACCCACACCTGGAAACGATTGCCACCATAGACCGTGGATTCGAATCCCGTACTCAACGAGGGGTTGAGAAATGGTGTATCTGCAGAAATGCTGGTGTGAGCCCATAGCTCGGGGCCCAGTCCGAGAAGCGGTGGCTTGACGGCAACTGGCTGATCCCAGGCATATGAAGATGGGTGTGGGTGTGCAGGGGGCTGCGGGTTAAATGGCCGTCGTCTACGTCAAGATGAATGAACCCGGTGGTCGTTCCCATCGCACACCATATGCGCACATTCTCCTTAACTACATGCAGGAGCTCGGCCTTGCGTAGTATTTATCCCTTTGTTTCTTTCTTTGTTGATCGAAAGCGATGGCGCGGCAAGGTGTGCTGTCTGCTGCGTACCTGTGTATCCCGCAGGAACGTCCGGCGGCGAGCGGAAGCGCGTCAACATTGGCATGGGCATGGTCAGCCTGACGCCAGTGCTCATATTGGTGGGTCACACCACACCACGCGTGTGCGTGGCGGTCGTCATGCGGTCATGCACACACGCTGTCGTTCTTCCAGCCCAGAGCATGCTTGCGGTAATTTCAGTGCACCCCGCCGCTTCCGCAGCATCACGCAAGTAAGCAACAAGTTATCAAGTATAGACATGTCACAGCACCCTACCAAGCTGCAATCATACTCGACGGCCCCGCCCACCCATCTACTCGGTCTGGCCACTTGATGGTCATCAGGACGAGCCCACCTCGGGCCTGGACGCCTCCACCTCATGCGTCGTGGTGGACATCATGTCGGCCCTGGCGCAGCACGCGGGCCTCAACGTCGTCTGCGTGCTGCACACACCTCGCCAGGACTCGTTCCTGCGCGTTGACAATGTGGTCCTGCTGGCGCGGGATGGCGTGGTGGTCTACGCGGGGAGCCCGCGGGGTTGCAGGCCATACTTTGAGGGGCGGCTAGGGTTCAGGTACGTGCGTGCCAAGAAAGACGGACCAGAAAGCGCGGTGCGTGTTGCTCACAGGATGGGTGGAGTGGGGGTTGGGTGGATTATTGCGCCCATCTAGCCCATCTATGTGTGTACTGTCACTGTGTGTTCTTGTTGAGGTATGGCTTGTTAATGGACCCTTCGTGTTCTGCTCAACTCCGTGTGCCGCTCCACCGGCCGTCGCAGTGTGGACGCTAGCAACAACATCGCAGACAGCATCATGGACATCACCACAGGGAGCAACCTGCCGGCGAACAGGGGGGGCGCTGGAAGGCGCAAGCGCTCCGGGGATGAGGAGCAGCCGGCGGACGGCGGCGGCAGCGGCAGCGGCGGCAGGGAGGACCTCGGCCTGCAGGGCCTGGGGGCGGACGATCTGCCGTTTGCGTGGTTGCTCCAGAGCTACCACCTGGACAGGCAGCGCTTCAAGGAGATGCAGAAGGAGCTCAGGAGGTAAGGGCATTTATTTCGTCCATGGCCCCCCCGGCTTTGACGGACGTGTAACCTGTAACCTGTAATTTAGGGCATGGCCATGCTGGCGCAGTTCCTCTGCATGCGTTGTAACCATGCCATACGGCACTCCCTTGGTCACCGATTGAGATAGATTGCTCAGCCACGATTGCTGAGCCAACCCCCCGCCCTGGAACCTTTCATGAGCTTGCAACTCCTAAACCCTGCCCAATACCCCCGGCAGCCTGGCTGGTGACCACCCAGACAGCTGGACAGAGATGGCGGTGGGTCATTGTTGTATGCAACTGCTATCCACATAGGCATTGCGGCCAAGGCATGCTTCCGTACTCGCGCACCGCTGTTACTGCATACAGCCTCGTGCTGAGTGCTGTTGGGTGACGCTGTCTGACATGCAAGCCTGCTGTACGTGACAAGTGAGACATCGGCTAACACTGCAGGCGGAGGTCAGCAAGGACAGGGCATTGGAAATCTACCTCATCTGGGTGAGCGCCCCCGCGAGTTGTCGTGCCGCAAGTGGCCTTGCCTGCAGTAAGCAAAACTCATGCGCCACTACTTCATTCCCAAGACATAATAAGGCAGCATTAGTGATAGGCACGCATCGTAGCCATTGTCAGCCGCCCTTCAACATATTCTGGCTAGATATGTACATAACAGCGCCCCACCGTGCATTTCCGAGCGCCCATGCAGAAGGGAGAGCCGTACGGGGAACAGAAGTCGTCCGCTGGTGTCATACTTGAGGCTCCTGTGGCAGCCAGCAGCGTAACCGATGAGAAGGCTCGCAAGCGCCTGCAGAAGACTGTCGGTTCCTTGCAATCAGCCGTGAGTGCCTTGCTCGTGTGATCGGCAACTACTGACTGATGCCGCAGGGCAGCAGCGGGGTGTGCCCTTTAGAGATTTCCCACTCACTCTCCTTCTCTTGACCTGGTCGTAGGTTGCATCTGTGGTGAGGGATGGCAGCTTCAAGTCAGCTGCAGCGTCACTGCAGTGGGCCCCCGCCCCTGCCCCAGCCACGTATGAGGGCACGGAGGTGGAACGGGAGGGCGAGGAGGAGGCGCATGCGGCAGAGGAGGAGGCGCATGCGGCAGAGGAGTTTCACACCGTCCACAGCGACAGCGGCAGCGGTGTTGCTGGGAGTGGTCGTGGAGGCGCCGAGGACGGCAGGGATGAGGCTGACTCAGCTCGAGGAGGCGACGGAGAAGGCACCGTAGCAGATGCTGGGCGAGGGAGCTTAACACGCGAGGTCAGTGCAATGAACTTTTGGGTTCCTTGCAGTGTGCTGGCCTGCCTGTGACGACAGCGGCCCACCTTTCGTAATGGATGGGTGGGAAAGGACGGCGAGCGCGCTATGCCTTGCGCCTGGTGGCAAACAGGGCGCCAATCCGGCCCTGCCCTGCCCTGCCCTGCCCTCGCCATGAAGGCGGCGCCGCCGGCGCCGGCGCCAGCAGCAGCCTCCAGCCCAAAG
>LSYV01000094.1:215472-227142 GCA_001584585.1 Gonium pectorale | reverse complement strand
ATCGCCTACCTATCCTAGCCTTCGGCGGACGGTATAATCCCATGTCATCATGCAAAGGTCCCCGGAGTGAGGAACTAAACGGCTACCGGGCTTGTATCTCCGTATACCGTTTTGGAAGCGTCATCAAGGACCTTGAATATGGTTGAATTGGAGGAAGCTGCTGCCAGCGGTGTCCCACCGTTCTGGAGGATACACAGGGATACCAGGTGTTAAACGTTGGTGGTGTACTGGTAATTATGAGTTGGTGGTCAACAACGACTAGCAGTTAGGTAGGTCTAGTTCCCAGTAGTAGGTAGTGCATGCATTTATTCCCGCCCAATTGCCTCTCATACACCCAGGCACCTTGTCCCTAGATGTGCTGTCTGCGCCCCACTCCAGTAGCTTGTGAATGATGTCGATGTTGCCTGCCTTCGCTGCCGCAGCGGCCAGATGCAGCGGTGTTCGATCGTCCTGTTGGCCACCAAGGTTAGTAGGGGCGAGCTTCTGTTTACAAACCGCCCCGCCAGGCGTGCAGAGGTTTGATTTAGCTAGGACATTACGGTGAAACCCCTGATGCTGGCGGCTTTCGACGGGCACTCAAGTGATTGGGGGCACACAGTATGCCGCTATCAGGTTATACGCTGGCAGGCTATCGGTAGAGTGGTTAGAGCCTTCATACACTGCCTACTGCACGTCAGAGGCAGCGGAGGGACACCAAGAAACTGAGTAAACAAATTGGATGGTTTGCACGTACTATTCATATGGGGCTATTTACGTTACACCATTACCTTGTCTTTTGCATCCACGAATGCCCCATTTCGCAGCAGAGCCTCCGCCAGGTCGACCTGACCCCGACTGGCTGCAGCTGCCAATGGAGTCCGGCCATACTGTGGGCAGTAGAACATAACAGAGGGTGAGTCAAGTCACAACTAAGACCACACGCGCCGTCCTCGGCAAGATTGCAGAGCGCAAGGCGCTACTTCAAAGCTTGTCTCATTTCACACGTACCGTATTCTTATAATCTGGATTAGCCCCGGCATCCAGAAGGGCTTGCACCACAAGCAGGCGGCCCTCAGATGCAGCCAAGGACAGAGCAGTCATCCCCGTCTGGTAATAATTGGCGGAGGAGCAGTGCGGGGCAGGAGGCCTTGTTCCGTTTGCGGCTCGTGCATGCACAGGCCTCCGATGAGGGTGTCTGGGTGTATCACGTTGCGTGCCGCGGGTCCAGGCACATCTGCTTCGCGTAGCTAGGGGACGGAAGCAGACATTGGTACGCCTGTCCGGAGCACCGGTCCGACAACACATTGCCAGAATGGACGGTGTGTCCTCTGGAAGGCGGGCAGGCATGGAGACGGAGCCATCATGGATAAACGCAAGGGGGGCGGGGGTAGGGCGGCGGTAGACCTGATCGTACTTTCCTCGTTGAGGCCCCCTGCCTGCCCATCAATGAACAAGGACGCACCGTGGTAGCTGCATTCACATCAGCCCCCGCCGCCAGCAGCACCTTCACCACCTCCAGGTGCCCGTTGGAGGTGGCGACATAGAGTGGCGTCCTTTTGTCCTGTGGGAGGGGACATCAGGCATGCAGAAGCTTTTGCACGAGTTGGGTTAGAGGAAGGATGGCACATGACTCAACCCTTTGTTTAGTGCTTCACAGCAGGACCATCGTGTACGGCACAGACTGCACACCGTGAATGGGTGTCTGAGGGTTTTATACTGGGGATCAGAAGGAGCAAAATTTTGTGGGGTGGGTGGCGGTAGACCTACTTACACTTTCGTCGTTGAGGCCCCCTGCCTGCCTTTATAGGACGCACCTTGTCAGCTGCGTTGAGATCAGCCCCCGCCGCCAGCAGCTCCTTGACCACCTCCGGGTGCCCCGTGGAGGCGGCGGCATGGAGTGGTGTCTTTCCGTACTATGGGAGGGGACATCGGGCATTCAGAAGTTTGTTCGGAGCAGACATTCTTGGGGCTGAAGACCTACTCACACCCTCTGCATTGAGCCCACCAGCCTGCCCTACAACAAAGAGGAAGGATGGCACATGACTCAACCCTCTGTTTTGTGCTTCACAGCAGGACCATCGTGTACGGCACAGACTGCACACCGTGAATGGGTGTCTGAGGGTTTATACTGGGGAGCAGAAGGACCAAAATTTTGTGGGGGGGCGGCGGTAGACCTACTTACACTTTCGTCGTTGAGGCCCCCTGCCTGCCCGTAAAGAAGGACGCACCTTGGTAGCTGTCTTTACATCAGCCCCCGCCGCCAGCAGGTCCTTCACCACCTCCAGGTGCCCTTTGGAGGCGGCGTCATGAAGTGGAGTCCATGCGGCCTTTGGAAGGGGAGATTGGGCAAAAGTACATAGGCCTTGTACTAGTGGGGTTGGAAGCAGGATGATACCGTACACGGCTAAACCCCAACTTCGTAGATGAAGACCGGAGTTTCATCAGGCATCAATGGATCATTCATTGATTCGTAAATCGTGTTAAACGTGTTTATGCTGTCAGTCCTCCGTCGGCACTTCCCGTTCCATGTATTCCCGCAGAATCCTCCGAAACGAAAACATACCTGTAGCCAATACATGAGCACGCTCAAATGGACGCGTGTATCCGATCACGGTATCGGC
Source organism: Gonium pectorale (assembly GCA_001584585.1). NCBI lineage: Eukaryota > Viridiplantae > Chlorophyta > Chlorophyceae > Chlamydomonadales > Volvocaceae > Gonium > Gonium pectorale. The sequence goes on along the minus strand of LSYV01000094.1, from coordinate 224,542 downwards.
AGGTATCAGGTGTCGACATCGACATGACGCTTTCGGCACATGATGTGGGGTGTCATCGGGCACTTCAGGCTTCTACGTATGGCTGTCCGCGTGCTTGTGCGCTGCAGTGCTTAGCGGTGGCGCAGGTGGCTGTGCGCGGCCGGTGCGGTGGGCTGGGGCATACTGTGAGCCCGCCCCCGGAGTTTCCGTCTGCAGGGTAGGTGCTAGGTGGGTGCGGCCGGGAAGGCTACTTGCACGGCCCTCAGACGTCCACAACGGCAGGATGCTTTGTTACGCTGTTGGCTTGTGCACGGGCCTCTGATGTGATGGTAACAGCCCCCTGCCTGCCACTAAACCAAGACGCACATTGTCAGCTGCATTCACATCAGCCCCCGCCGCCAGCAGCTCCGTCACCACCTCCAGGTGCCCGTTGGAGGCGGCGGCATGGAGTGGAGTCCTCTTGTCCTGTGAGAGGAGACCATATCGGGCATTCCATCCGGGGCCATGCAGGAGGGGGTGGGGGTTGGAAGGGATGCAGAATGAAAGGATATTGGGCAGTCTGACGTTTGCAACAGTCGGGTCAGAAGCAGGATGGCACACTGCTGAATCCCAGCTTCATTGGTCCACAACAGGACCTTCATGCACCCATCATATTCCGTGCAGTATCTGTGTTATACGTTGGCGACACATATCATTTGCTGCTTTTTGAGGCATTTCAAGGCATCTGGCGGGATGAAATGAAGCTAAAAGTGGCGTCGTTGTAAAGCTTGTTACCAGCAACCAATGCATCAGCGCTGTCACTGGGACCCGGCGGGGGTATGATCGATTTTGATTAACATCAACATGATGCTTTCTGCACATGGTTAGGGATAGCAGCGGCATCTGCATGTGGCTGTCCGCGTGTTTGTGCGCTGCAGTGCTTAGCGGTGGCGCAGGTGGCTGTGCGCGGCCGGTGCGGTGGGCTGGGGCATACTGTGAGCCCGCCCCCGGAGTTTCCGTCTGCAGGGTAGGTGCTAGGTGGGTGCGGCCGGGAAGGCTACTTGCACGGCGGAATACAGTCGCACTTCCTTCGTTGAGGCCCCCCCTGCCTGGCCTTGCAGAAGGACTCACCGGCGTAGCTGCATTGACATCAGCCCCCGCCGCCAGCAGCACCTTCACCACCTCCAGGCGCCCGTAGGAGGCGGCGGCATAGAATGGAGATCTTCCACCCTGAGGAAAGGGGAATCGGGCATGCAGGGGCAATGCACGAGTGGAGGTTGGAAAGGAAGCAGGATGGCGCACGACCCGACCCAAGGTAGGTGCACAAGCTCACTGCATGCGAAACTGCCGTACCAGGTATCCAAACCACTGCATGGATCCGTACATGTAACGCGGCAGGGCGCGGTTGGTGGTGGGGGGTGTGTGTGTAAAGCAGCGTCGGCAATCGGGGAGAAGAAATTACGCATCGGCAACTAACGGCCCCAATACATAGCCAGTGTAGATTAGCAGCGGTAGGTGGGGGGCGGGGGCGGGTATGGGCGGGTATGGGGACGTGATGGTATGACTCACGAGGGGGCCGGTACGAGTCAGAGGGGGCCGGTACGAGTCAGAGGGGGCCGGTACGAGTCAGAGGGGGCCGGTACGAGTCAGAGGGGGCCGGTACGAGTCAGAGGGGGCCGGTACGAGTCAGAGGGGGTCGGACCCAGCATGAGCGAAATCGAGGGAGGCAAAGGGGCAGCATACCTCCCCCCTGCCTGTCCTTCAATGAACTAGGGCGCACCCTGGTAGCTGCCTTGACGTCAGCCCCCGCCGCCAGCAGCTCCTTCACCACCTCTGGGTGCCCCTTGGAGGCAGCGTTATGAATTGGAGTCCTTTTGTCCTGTGGGAGGGGACAAGTAGGGGAAAAGCTTCCTTGAAGCTTGGAAAGGGGCGGAGCCCAGTGAGACCGTACCGGGGATTAGGGTCATGAAGGGTGCAGCATGTATGTGTATCGTAGCGGATGCATGGGCAGGGGCAAGCGGTATAGACCCGCACCCGCACACACCCGCCCTGTGGGGTAGGGGAGCGAGAAAGAGAGCCACAACCGTGCGTGTCAAAAGAGAGAAATCTGCAGAGAAAGAGGGAGCCCGCCTCTGCGGTCATAAACGCCCGAACGCGTCAACGCGTCATGAACCTCAGTGCTTGTTCGCAAACGGGCACCACCGTTCGTTAGAGAAGGCCCGCTTGGCTTGTGCGGGTTTAGTCGGAACCGTGCCGGGTCCATGAGTTGACATGGTTGCGAGAATTGTGAGCGCCAGCAAGGAAATCAGAGACCGGGCGCATAGCAGCTGTATGTGCATATCTCACGGTATAGTCGTGGCTTTTTCCCGGCGCAGTTGGTGTGGGGCAGCTTTCCATTGCTGACCAGCCAATGGACGCGTTGACCATCGTCAAATGCCAACCAACGGCTATGGAATTCTACACACATTTAAGAAATACTATTATTATGAGATTGAACATTTTGGTTTAGCGTGGGATGGAGTTTGGTGCGGACGGACGGACGGACGGACGGAGACCGCCACCAATCCCAGGGGGCTCCGCCCCCCCAATGCCGCTTCGCGGCGGGGGCTCCGCCTAAAAAATGTTAGTAGTGGCATTTGTGCGGGCATCAATTTGTACGGGCCTTGCACTAGCCAGGGTTCGATCGGGTTGGCATTCGGGCTCAGTCTCGTACCCATGTTGGCACCTTGGGAAAATAATAATAATTGTTACATTGGGCGGCGCACACACCAACGCGCAGTTAAGGAATGGCACCTTGGGCATGCAAGCAGCGCCGACATTGCATGTAAACTGGACTCACCCCATCTGGGATCCCGGCGCATGTTGTGGGGGGGTGCGCTTAGCATCCCCTTGCGCTTTCCGGCCGTACGCCCAGTGCCAGTGACCAGGCTGCATTGCCGCCCCCACCCAGCACTGCTGCACTTCTAGTATAATCTATCGAAAACATATCAAAAAGCGCCCGCCCGCCTGCCTTTCCCCAACCCCCGTCGAGCGGCGCCCCTCACCTCGTCGTTCACATCAGGGTCAGCTCCCTCCTTGATCATCTCGGCGGCGATCCCAACATGGCCTTGTTTGGCGGCTAGCATCAGGGTCGTGTCTTTAAGCTGTGGCAGGCAGGGAGACAAACAGAATAGGGCCGCCCGAAAGTGGTGGGGGACTCAATGCCATGTGCACCTGCAACTGCCGTGGCCTTGCCGCTTTTGCCTCCTTGCCACCCCCTCCCTCCCTCCTAAACTCACCACACGCTGCTGGCTAGCAGCAGCGGCCTCCACATCCCTGTGGATTGGCTCGGTTGGCTCGGTCGGCTTGGACGTCAGAATAACAATGTGCTCCTCGAGTGCAACCATTGACCTCAGTTCCGGATTGGTGGCCACGTAGCTCACGATGAGCCTCAGCCGTGCACGCGTGTCCTCGTCGTCCGCAGCATCCCACACCAAGTTGAACATCTGCAGCAGTTAGGTAGCTTGGAGCCATTAGATGGCATTGGTGTCATCACTCCTCACAACCAGCCACCGGGGATCAGGCAGCAATACGTAGGCGGTCATTGCCGCCACTCGGCCACTGCACCAGTGAACCTAAGCTGAGCAGCGCGCTTACTACCAAGCCAGCATTGGTCATGACGACATAAAAACTGATGACTTACCATTGCCTAACGATGTAGTCACTGTCCACGGGATTGTGAACGCTGTGCCTCAATCAACACCGGCAGGATAGGGCCGTGAGCGAGAGGGCCCCCCGGGCATCCCCCCCTCCACGCCGCCCCCCCCCCATCGAGGCCCACTCTCATGGTGGGCACAGTAAAGCATGCCATTACACTCCCTGCTGCTGTGCTTGTGCTCAATGGGGTATGCGGCATGTCATTGTGCACATCCGCGCACCTCGTGGAAGGCTGCGGAGAGCTGCTCCGTGAGGACAGCCGGGCACCCCTCCGCCTTCAGTACGACGCTCATCAGGTAGAGGGCGGCCACCCGGGCCTCGAGCGGGCGCTGCAACACAGTTCGAGGTAGCAGTATGCATCTGGCAATCCGAAGATAATTGTTTGGAACAAATTTGCGCACGAGCTATGTTCCACGACTAGTCATTTTCTTTCCACGAGCAATGTGCCACAAATCCTGATGTGGGGCCACAACCCCATTCGGCACAAACCGTACACACACGCACCTGCTCCTGCCTGACATGCTGCCTCAGGGCCCCAACCACGTGTGCGGCCTCCTCGGGCTGCCCCAGCACCAGGTCGCGCAGCTCCCTGGCGTACGGCAGGTCCGTCCACGAGGTGAGGCTGTGCAGCTTGTCCAGGAACGCCCTGCCAAACTCGCTCAGCTGCGGGGGCACTGCTGTTGCTGGCCCCTGCGTCGTACCCACATGGTTGGATGGAGTTGTTTGTACAACACAACCACCAGCACCAGTAGAAGCGGTACTCAAAAGGTTAAATGGCCACCTCTCCACTTGCATACAGTGTCCTACATGTTTTGATGTTCGTCTGTCCCAGAATCCTGCCGACCAATGCTTACCAGCGCCGCCACATCACCGCAATGTTTTGGCATTGCAGCATTGCAAGCTCAGCAGCAGAGACCGGAGATAAGAGAACTTAATCTAAATTAAAGAGAACATGCACCATCTTAACCTCTACGGCCTTCCTCTATTCACTCTGTTTTGACCCACAAGCGACCCATCACGCGCGGCTGGCAAGTGGCGGCAACATGCATGGAGCAGTTGGAGCACGGCTGGGTATCGCAGACCAATAGGCGGGCAGGGCATGGGGAGCGACAACGACCGATATAGCTGTGCTACGGTAACGGAGCCTTACCGCATTTGGTCGCGAAGCGTCTGCAGAGGCCTCGAGCCTCACTGAGACCTCCGCAGCGCTCAATTCTACTCCACCCGGTCCTGGTGGCGCCCGGCCCACCGCTGCTGCTGCTGCGGGACCCATGCGCTCCTCCAGCGCAGCCACCTCACTGCGGTCCAGCTTCTCGGCCAGGGACGCGTATATGAACCGCAGAGGCGCCCGCTTGTCCGCGTCACTGTTGTCCCACACAAAGGCAAGCGCCTGCGGGCGGCATGTGTGTTGCGAGCAGGCAACGGTCGTCAGCGGATGAAAGGTCACATCACAAGTCGTACCTCATTATGGCAGATCACAATTACCACGACAAGCACGTACGTACGAGCCCTCGCACGCCATTCATTGTGGTCATGGAATGGCACAATGGGTTTGCAACATTTCAAGGCTCTGAATCCGACAGATTTGATGGGTTTCTAACACTTTGAGGTTCTGAATCCGACACACTTGCGTGCAGGTACTTGAACTGTGGATGTGTGTTGTATTTGGATTGGACTGGCCTTTGGCGTGTAAGGCTTGGCTGGTTGGTACACCGCATGTGGCTGGCTTGTAACGGGTTTTGGGAGTGGCAGTAGTGCTGAAAACCCACCTCAACTATTGGCCCGGAGATCTGCTCCATGTTGGCGCGCAGACGTCGGTTGTCCGTGAACATGAAGTTGGCCAGCATCAGGGCCGGTAGCCGATGCTCCTGGGGGCACTGCGGCATGAAGCACCAATGAAGAGTGGTAACATGATTTGGCACCGACCCGTACAATGCTCTCCCTCACTATGTACATGTAACATACCTTTAGGGCTGAAACCAAACCAGATGGGAACACGCACACCCCACAAGGCCATCCATCCGCACCTGCTTGATGTGCTGCAGGATAACGTTGGCGGCCTCATTGGGGTTCTCCATGGCCATGTCGAGCAGCTTGATGGCATATGTCACTTGATTGACCCCGGTGAGCTTGCGCAGCTTGTCCAGGAACTGGCTGCTGGCAAAACCGCTGAACTGGGCCACCCGCTCTTGGACCTGAGGAGGTGATTGTCGTAGCACCACCACCAGGCACATGCACCAATTCAGTATGTACAAGCGGCCAACGAGTTCTCGTCACAACCCCCGCCTGATCCCGGTAGCGCGTGCGACCACTGCCGCTGCCTTTTGCTATTGATGGCGAACACTTGCCGTTGTGCCTTGATCGCTACTGGCCAACGCAAAGACACCCAGGAGTGCCGCGCGCCCTTTGTCCACATGCATGCATGCATGATGCATGCATGCATGCACCAAATAGTCACCACACCTGCTCGGAGCCAGGCAGTGCTTCGGCAGCTTCCTGTCCCTCCACCTCCGCAGTTGCCTCGACCGTCAGTGTCTGGCGGAATCGGTAAAGGGATGGAAAAGATAAGGCATGGACGTGGGCTTGGTGGGCTTACTTGACGCATCCACCCAGCCACACGCAACACAGCCCATGTATGCGGTGCACAGTGCAGCTTTGTCGCGTGTGCACGTGACTGTGTGTGTCCTTACTGGGTCTTAGAAATGTGCACCGGACAGGCTGCTTGGGGCCGCAAGCTAAGGTTTTGCCCGGCGCCTACAGCACGTGGGGGAAGTGGGGTACACAAACAGCCCCTTCTGGGCGGATCGCTACATAAGCAAGGACGCATGCGCGGCTGCAGCCTTTCGCCTGCTGGTTACAGAAACGACCCCCCCCACACACACACACACCCGTGTCTCACCATGCCTTTCCTGCCCAACTACCACCCCTGCCCCTCATATCCCTCCCTTGGCCGATATGTGGGCACACCCAGCAGCACCCACCCCACCCCACCCATGTATGCCAGCACAACTGAGGAACAGGAAGCACCCTTGCTTTTTCGAATTTTGCATGTGGGATGGTGTGGGGGTGTGGGGTGGCTATGTATGGGGCGTCATTGCTGGGAGATGCGCTGGTCTATGCATGTCATACATAGGGAGGGGGCTCAGTGTGCATTTCACCTTGCTAATACGGAGCGTGGTCTTACCGCTGGTGATGGCTGTGGTGCGACCGCTGCTGCCTCGGGCCCTTGGGCCTGCCTCGGGACCTCCTCCACCTCGGCGGCAGTGATCTCACCCGCCGGCATTGGTGGAGCCCGGCCGGGCGCCGCACCGCCCGTTCCCATCCCTGGCGGCAACGGACCGCCCGCGGGCGCCTCAAGCTCAGCCGCCATGCGTGGGTCCAGCTTCTTGGCCAGGGACCAGCAGGCCATCCTCAGAGCGGGCTGCATGTCTTCGGTGTTTCCAACCACAAACGTGAGCGCCTGCAGTAGGCAGGTGTGGAGCGAACATAGAGCGGGCAATCGTTGGGTGTGGATGGGTCGGTAGTTTGGTCAAGTAAGAGAGCCTTCACGGCTGTAACCACCTCGTTCCTCAAGCCTGGCTGCGGCATCACCACATACCAGCCATGTGAGTGCTCGTGGGGCAGCGGTGTGGGACCTGGCTGGCTGGCTGGCTGGCTGGCTGGCAACGCCACCAAGGTGCGCCTTCCCCGGTTTCCCAGACCCTGCCACCACCAGCCAGGTACGATCCAATCCAATAGCCCCCCGCCCAACTAACCCACCGAATCCACCACTAATAGTGTGAGCGGGTACCTAGGTTCAAAACACAAGCCCACCTGGAGCATGGCCGCGCTGATCTGCTCATTTGTGTCGGTGGCGGGCGGGCGCCGGTCGTCTTTGTGCATGAAGTCGAGCAGCATCAGGGCCGGCAGCCGGTGCTCCGGGGGGCACTGCAGAAGAGCAGATAGGGAGCTAGCTCACTCTACATGCGGTCCCCCCTGTCTACATCATTCGAAATCTGTTCTGAATATTGTATCTAAACATTCCTTCACAGAGTCCATGCAGGCGCACACCCCGCACCCAAGGCCATCCACCCGCACCTGCTTTACATGCTGCAGGATGACGTTGACGGCCTCATCTGGATTCTCCAAGGCCATGTCGAGCAGCTCGATGGTGAACACCAGGTCATTGGCCTCGGTTAGCTTGCTCAGTTTGTCCAGGAACTTGCTGCTGAACTCGCTCAACACGGCATCTGGTTCCTGATCAGGTAGAGGAAAGTGTGGAATAAAGATACATGTACTAGTGACACACGTGAACCAGTAGTGCATGGGAGCAAACAACAAGCTATGTGGTAGGTAGCGGCATGACGCCCCCCCCCCACACACACATTAACTCCAGTTAGTTCCAGCGTCCTGAACCAGGAGGACTGCATCAAGCAAAGGGCAATACCTTCCTTCCCTCATGATACGTTGTGTGTGGAGTGGTGGACGGGACTGGAGATAGTGATGCCGCCACCTACGTACGGCCAGTCACCCATGTGAGGTGCACCAGCTTCAGCAGACTGCAAACCAACAGACAGCCATGATGTTTGTCCACAGCCCACTCACCGCCACATCCCCGACTCCTTCGGGCTGTCGATTCTCTTCCGGCTCATCCAATGCTGAGGTCGGCATGTTGCTGTGGTAGGCGGGCAACCACACAAGGGAACGTTCATGCCAATGAAGGCTCTATCAACATACGTGCACACGGTAGTACATCACATTCTATGAAGTATAATGTGCTGTGACCAAACAGTGGCTGCAACGTGTGCGGGGTGTGCTGGTGCGTCGGGGCATGGGGAGGGGTATTATTGTGGGGATGTGCAGGGGGGGCAGGGCGGCAGCGGGGGTGAAGGTGCGGCGGGAGGGGAGCGTGTGCAAATGTCAGGGTGGGCGTTGGTGTGGAGGCGGGTGGGGGGATGCACAGGGGTTGTGGGAGCTGGGTGCAGTAGGGTGGAGGTACCGGGGTGTTAAGGGAGCCGGGTGCAGAATGATGCAGTAGGGTGCAGGTGCGGGGGGCAGGGGGGGACGAGTTCAGAGGAGTGGGGGGGGGGCTGCGGGTGACTGGGCATGGGGTTGCGGGCGGGGTGTATGTGTGGGGGCTAGGGGTGCGGGGGATGGGGGGGGGGGGCTCCACCACAGAGGCTCCACCACTCATCAAGGCGGGATGCGGGATGTGGGGCACAGGGCACATACAGGGAAGGCTTGATGACGGGGCGGGGGGGGGGGCGCAGGGGGAGAAGTGGCAATACTGAAGGGGGATGAAGGGGCCAGGTGAGGGCGGGGGGAGTGGGTTTGTTCGGGGTTTGGGGGCGTGTTGGGCGCAGCGGGCGCAGGGGGCGCACGTGGGGGCCGATGCAGGGGGAGGGAGCTCGGGCGGGCGGGGGGGANATGCGGTGTG
>LSYV01000094.1:109971-124157 GCA_001584585.1 Gonium pectorale | reverse complement strand
CATGGCACCCACTTCACAACCCCGGCCCCCATCCGCTCAACAAGCTCCAACGCCGCTCACCCCGCCCAGGTTCTACCGCTCCCCGATTATGGATGTCACAGCCTCTCCATTTTATTTGAGAGGTGCCCTTCCGTTTCCACCATCGTTCCACCACCTTTCCCGCCTACCGCCGCTAGCTCCCTCCTGTCGACACTGCCGCAATGCCCCAAATTTCAACCGCCACTCCGAACCATGCTGCCCCAACCACTTCCCAATCCCCCAAGCGGCAGCCGTTGTGGCCCCGGATGTCCGCCCCCCTCCCCACACGCATACCCTCACTATCGACCCCGCCCCCCTAGACCTCCACTCACAGTCGTGATCATGCATTGCCTGCTGTTAACGAGATGTACGGCGGTCCCGCAGAGCGGCCACCCCGTACTTTCCATGGGCCCACCTTAGATACCTCTCCCCCCTTTTCCCCCCGTAACTGCTTTCCCTCTACTTTCGACCGCCGATCCCCCCTGCCTAAAACCACCGCCCTACAAACTTTCAACCGCCATCCCAATTGATTTGGACCACCGGACCCCACCGTAATTGTCTCCGCCGCACCTCCCACCCGCCTCCCCCCCGATTTGCCACCCCACCCCCCACCCCTATTGCCACCGCCCCTTCAGTTGCCATCGCCCCCTCCCAGTTCGCCATCGCCCCCGCCCCATTGCCTCCTCACCCCGCCCGTAATGTCCGTCCCCGACTACCCTCTCCCCCCTAACGCCACCGCCGACTGTGTGCTGGTAACCAGGTCGACCCTTGTATGTGTACGGATGCATGGCGTGGTTTGGGTTCCCGGTACGGCGGTCCCTCGACGAGTCTGTACGTGCACTCTGGGCCAGGAGCTGTGTGCCATCCCGCTTCCTTTCCAAACCCCGCTGCTCGTGCTCGTGCAAAGCCCCGTATGGATTGCCCGATCGATCCCCCCTCCCACAGGACGGAAAGACTCCACTCCATGACGCCGCCATCGCGGGGCACCAGGAGGTGGTCAAGGAGCTGCTGGCGGCGAAGGGTGTTGATGTGCATGCAGCTGATAAGGTATCGTCCTTCTTCATGTTTGTCAAAGGGCAGACTGGGGGGCTTGAAGTAACGACGGGGTTGCGAGGAGACCTCTCTCTCCAACACATTCCCCCCCAACCGCCCCCTCCCATTCATTTCCGCTAGGTCCGCCCCGCCCCCCACCTCCGGTACCCCCATGTCACCCACTACACAACCCCCGCCCCCAACCGCTCACCAAGGTCCAACGCCGCCGCTCACCCTGCCCAGGTTCTACCGCTCCCGAACATGGATGTCACTGCCTCTCCTTTTTATTTGCGAGTTGCCCTTCCATTTCCACCACCGTTCCACCACCTTTCCCGTCAGCGCCGCTAGCTCCCTCCTGTCGAAACTGCCGCCATCCCCCAAATTGCAACCGCCACTCCGAACCAAGTTGCCCCAGCCACTTCCCACTCCCCCAAGCGGCAGCCGTTGTGGCCCCGGATGTCCGCCCCCCTCCCCACATGCATACCCTCACTATCGACCCCGCCCCCCTAGACCTCCACTCACAGTCGTGATCATGCATTGCCTGCTGTTAACGAGATGTACGGCGGTCCCGCAGAGCCGCCACCCCGTACTTTCCATGGACCCACCTTAGATACCTCTCCCCCCTTTTCCCCCCGTAACTGCTTTCCCTCTACTTTCAACCGCCGATCCCCCCTGCCTTCAACTACCGCCCTACAAACTTTCAACCGCCACCCCAACTGATTTGGACCACCGGACCCCACCGTAATTGTCTCCGCCGCACCTCCCACCCGCCTCCCCCCCGAAACTGCCACCCCACCCCACCCCTATTGCCACCGCCCCTTCAGTTGCCATCGCCCCCTCCAAGTTCGCCATCGCCCCCCACTGCCTCCTCACCTCGCCCGTAATTGCCACCCCCGACTCCCCCCATCACCCTCAACGCCACCGCCGACTGTGTGCTGGTAACCAGGTCGACCCTTGTATGTGTACGGATGCATGGCGTGGTTTGGATGCCCGGTACGGCGGTCCCGCGACGAGGCTGTACGTGCACTCTGGGTCAGGAGCTGTGTGCCATCCCGCTTCCTTTCCCAACCCCGCTGCTCGTGCTCGTGCAAAGCCCCGGATGGATTGCCCGATCGATGCCCCCTCCCCCACAGGACGGAGTGACTTCACTCAATTTCGCCGCCATCGCGGGGCACCAGGAGGTGGTCAAGGAGCTGCTGGCGGCGAAGGCGGTTGATATGAATGCAGCTTCCAAGGTATCGTCCTTGTTCATGTTTGTTAAAGGGCAGACTGGGGGGCTTGAAGTAAGGACGGGAGTGCGAGGAGGCCTCTCTCTCCAACACATTCCCCCCCAACCGCCCCCTCCCATTCATTTCCGCTAGGTCCGGCCCGCCCCCCACCTCCGGTACCCCCATGTCACCCACTACACAACCCCCGCCCCCATCCGCTCACCAAGGTCCAACGCCGCCCACCCCGCCCAGGTTCTACCGCTCCCGAACATGGATGTCACTGCCTCTCCTTTTTATTTGCGAGTTGCCCTTCCATTTCCACCACCGTTCCACCACCTTTCCCGTCAGCGCCGCTAGCTCCCTCCTGTCGAAACTGCCGCCATCCCCCAAATTGCAACCGCCACTCCGAACCAAGTTGCCCCAACCACTTCCCACTCCCCCAAGCGGCAGCCGTTGTGGCCCCGGATGTCCGCCCCCCTCCCCACACGCATACCCTCACTATCGACCCCGCCCCCCTAGACCTCCACTCACAGTCGTGATCATGCATTGCCTGCTGTTAACGAGATGTACGGCGGTCCCGCAGAGCCGCCACCCCGTACTTTCCATGGACCCACCTTAGATACCTCTCCCCCCTTTTCCCCCCGTAACTGCTTTCCCTCTACTTTCAACCGCCGATCCCCCCTGCCTTCAACTACCGCCCTACAAACTTTCAACCGCCACCCCAAGTGATTTGGACCACCACAGATTTGTCTCCGCCGCACCTCCCACCCGCCCCTCCCCCAAATTACAACCACCACCCCCCTCCGTGCCACCGCCCCTTCAGTTGCCATCGCCCCCTCCCAGTTTGACATCGCCCTCCCCCCATTGCCCCCCCCTCCAACCCAGCCCGTAATTGCCACCCCCGACTCCCCTCTCCCCCCCAACGCCACCGCCGACTGTGTGCTGGTAACCAGACCCCCCCCCCTCATATGTGTACGGATGCATGGCGTGGTTTGGATGCCCGGTACGGCGGTCCCGCGACGAGTCTGTACGTGCACTCTGGGCCAGGAGCTGTGTGCCATATCCCGCTTCCTTCCCAAACCCCACTACTCGTGCTCGTGCAAGGCCCCGGATGGAATGCCCGATCGATGCCCCCTCCCACAGAACGGAGAGACGACTCCACTCCATTTCGCCGCCATCCTGGGGCACCAGGAGGTGGTCAAGGTGCTGCTGGCGGCGAAGGCGGTTGATATGAATGCAGCTTCCAAGGTATTGTCCTTGTTCATGTTTGTTAAAGGGCAGACTGGGGGGCTTGAAGTAAGGACGGGAGTGCGAGGAGACCTCTCTCTCCAACACATTCCCCCCCCCCACCGCCCCCTCCCATTCATTTCCGCTAGGTCCGGCCCGCCCCCCACCTCCGGTACCCCCATGTCACCCAATCCACAACCCCCGCCCCCATCCGCTCACCAAGGTCCAACGCCGCTCACCCTGCCCAGGTTCTACCGCTCCCGAACATGGATGTCACTGCCTCTCCTTTTAATCTGCGACCGCCACGCCCCACTCATATCCACCACCGTTCCACCACCTTGGCCGCCAACCGCCGCTACCCCCCTCCTGTCGACACTGCCACCATCCCCCAAATTGCAACCGCCACTCTAAACCAAGTTGCCCCCCGCACTCCCTACTCCCCCAAGCGGCAGCCGTTGTGGCCCTGGATGTCCGCCCCCCTCCCCATACGCTCATACCCTCACTATCGACCCCGCCACCCCAAGACCTCCACTCACAGTCGTGATCATGCATTGCCTGCTGTTAACGAGATGTACGGCGGTCCCGCAGAGCCGCCACCCCGTAGTTTCCATGGACCCCCACCTTAGATACCTCTCCCCCCCCCTTTCCCCCCGTAACTGCTTTCCATCTGCTTTCAACCGCCGATCCCCCCTGCCCAAAACCACCGCCCCCCAAACTTTCAACCGCCATCCCAATTGATTTGGACCACCGACCCCCACCGTTATTGTCTCCACCGCACCCACCCCACATCGCCCGTAATTGCCACCCCCGACTCCCCTCTACCCCCACAACGCCACCGCCGACTATGTGTTGGTGACCAGGTCGACCCGTGTATGTGTACGGATGCATGGCGTGGTTTGGATGCCCGGTACGGCGGTCCCGCGACGAGTCTGTACGTGCACTCTGGGCCATGGCTGTGTGCCATCCCGCTTCCTTTCCAACCCCCACTGCTCGTGCTCGTGCAAAGCCCCGGATGGATTGCCCGATCGATGCCCCCTCCCACAGGACGGAAAGACTCCACTCCATGACGCCGCTTTCGCGGGGCACCAGGAGGTGGTGAAGCTGCTGCTGGCGGCGAAGGAGGCTAATGTCAATGCAGCTGACAAGGTAGCGGCCTAGTTCATTGCTAAAGGCCAGACTGGGGGGCTTGAAGTAAGGACGGGAGTGCGAGGAGGCCTCTCTCTCCAACACATTCCCCCCCAACCGCCCCCTCCCATTCATTTCCGCTGGGTCCGGCCCGCCCCCCACCTCCGGTAACCCCATGTCACCCACTACACAACCCCCGCCCCCATCCGCTCACCAAGGTCCAACGCCGCTCACCCCCCCCCCCCAGATTCTACAGCTCCCCGAACATGGATGTCACTGCCTTTCCTTTTTAATCTGCGACCGCCCCCCGCCCCCTCATGTCCACCACCGTTCCACCACCTTTCCCGTCAGCGCCGCTAGCTCCCTCCTGTCGACACTGCCGCCATCCCCCGCAATGGAAACGAACCGCCACTCTGAACCACGTTGCCCCCACCACTTCCCACTCCCTCAAGCGGCAGCCGTTGAGGTCCCGGATGTCCGCCCCCCTCCCCACACGCATACCCTTACTATCGACCCCACCCCCCCATGACTGCCTCTCACAGTCGTCTCCATGGTTTCCATGGACCCACCTTAGATACCTCCTCACCCCTTCCCCCCGTAACTGCTTTCCCTCTACATTCCACCGCCGATCCCCTCTGCCTAAAACCACCGCCCCCCAAGCTTTCAACCGCCACCCCAATTGATTTGGACCGCCGGACCCCACCGTAAGTGTCTCCACCGCACCCACCCCACCCCGCCCGTAATTGCCACGCCCGACTCCCCCCATCACCCCCAACGCCACCGCCGACTGTGTGCTGGTAACCAGGTCGACCCTTACATGCGTACGGATGCATGGCGAGGTTTGGGTTTCCGGTACGGCGGTCCCGCGACGTGTCTGTACGTGCACTCTGGGCCAGGAGCTGTGTGCCATCCCGCTTCCTTTCCCACCCCCACTGCTCGCGCTCGTGCAAAGCCCCGGATGGATTGCCCGATCGATCGATGCCCCCTCCCCCACAGGACGAAAGGACTCCACTCCATTATGCCGCCCGCGTGGGGCACTTGGAGGTGGTGAAGGTGCTGCTGGCGGCGAAGGGGGTTGATGTGAATGCAGCTGACAAGGTGCGCCGTTGTTCATTGCTGAAGGGCAGCCTGGGGGGCTTGAAGTCGTGATCATGCATTGCCTGCTGTTAACGAGATGTACGGCGGTCCCGCAGAGCCGCCACCCCAATCACTTCCATCACCCCACCTTAATAGCCTCTGCCCCCTGGCATGGGTCAGGAGCTGTGTGCCAGCCCACTTCCTTCCAACCCTCACTACTCGTGCAAGACCCCGGATGGGTTGCCAAATGTCGTCCCCTCCCACAGGGCGGTCGGATTCCACTCCATGCCGCCGCCTCCAAGGGGCACCCGAAGGTGGTGAAGGAGCTGCTGACGGCGATGGCTAATGTCAAAGCAGCTGAAAAAAGGGTGCGTCCCTCTTCCTTGACAGACAGGCAGGGGGGCTGTATCAACAATGGGAGTGCAAATGGGTTTGCCACCCCTGGCACTGGTCTTATCGCCGTGAGCCTCTCTGTTCTCGTGTGTCTGCTTGCCGTACTCGTTGCCATACTCGTTGCCACGCGCTATCTTCCGCAGCCCTGCTGGGCTGAACCTCCCTGCCGGTCCCTTCGCCCATTCCTTCGCCACGTGCGCCTCGGGAAGGTCGGGTTCTTCCGGCGGTTGATGTGTCGGGGGCGGGCTGGGGGCTTGGGCGGGCTGCTATATGCACGCCTCACAGCACTTGTAATACGACCCTTGACGTTCAGCTAGCCCCAGGCGATATGAACGAGCCGAGGAAATGTATATGGGCGCCCAGCTCATCGCTGTGCATTGCCTCACACCTTCAACCCCCCCCCCCAAATGACCAGTGCCGACCCGCTCCCATCCCCAAGTTGCCAACACCGACCCCCCTCCCTGAAGTGCCATCATCGACTCCCGCCCCCCTTGCTACCGCCGACTGCCCCTCACGAAATTCGTTCTTGTTCATGGAAGGGCAAGCATGGGGGCTCAACGAAGGGAGTGTGAGAAGGTCTGTCATTTCACTCCCCCCTCGCATTCATTTACGCTGGGACCAGCCCCCCACCTTTGCTTCCCAGTCCAGTTGTTATAACTCCACTCCACAGTTTCAAATGCCCAGCTTTCAGTGTTGTCCGTTCACAAAGTCAATCCAACCGCCACCGCCAACCCCCCCGTCAATTGCCACCACCGACACCCAGCGCCCGAATTGGACAGTCAACACCCCCCCCCTTCAATTGCCACCGCTTACTGCGCTTACCCACCCGCTCTCCAGTTGCAATCTCCAACAACCCCGCCCCCCCCCTACCTACACCGCCGACCCTCCCCTTTCAATTGCCACCGCTTACCCTCCCGCTCTTCAATTGCCACCGCCAACACACACACACACACACCCCACCACCACCCTACCACCACAGACTCTCTTTTCTATTGCCATCGCCCCTTCAATTTCCCTCGTCAACCATCACCGCTGCCTCCAGCCCCCCCCCTTACGGTGTGTCCCCTTCATTGTGTGTTGGTTTCGAGGTCGCCCCTCACATGTGTGTATTGACGAATCCAATGGTTTGGATGCCCGGATCGTACGGCGGTCCCGCATTGAGCTGTGTGCCATATCCCGCTTCCTTTCCAATCCCCACGACTCGGGCTCGTGCAAGGCCCCGTATGTATGGACTGCCCGATCGATGCCCCCTCCCACAGACGTTTAAGGTGCTGCTGAAGGCGAAGGAATATATCGAGGCAGCTGACAAGGTGCGTCCTTGTTCATGTATGTTGAAGGGCAGACTGGGGGGCTTGAAGTAAGGACGGGAGTGCGAGGAGGCCTCACTCTCCAACACCCTCCCCCCCCACACACACCGCCCCCTCCCATTCATTTCCGCTGGGTCCGCCCCCCCCCACCTCCGGTACCCCCATGTCACCCACTCCACAACCCCCGCCCCCATCCGCTCACCAAGGTCCAACGCCGCTCACCCCGCCCAGGTTCTACCGCTCCCCAAACATGGATGTCACTGCCTCTCCTTTTAATTTGCGACCGCCCGCCCCCCTCCCTCATGTCCACCACCGTTCAACCACCTTTCCCGCCCACCGCCGCTAGCTCCCTCCTGTCGACACTGCCACCATCCCCCAAATTGCAACCGCCACTCTAAACCAAGTTGCCCCCACCAATTCCCACTCCCCCATGCGGCAGCCGCTGTGGCCCCTGATGTCCGCCCCCCTCCCCACACGCATACCATTACTATCGCACCCTCCTCCCCATGCAAGCCACCCGCGTGTCCTGACAATTGTGCTCATGCATTACCTGCTGCTGCTATTGTGTACGGGTGCATGGCGGGGTTTGGATGAGACGGCGGGCCCCGAGCGAATCTACCAGTATGTGTACCAGTACGCTATGTGTCAATCTGCTTCCTTTCCAGCCCCCACTACTCGTGCAAGGCCCCGGATGGAATGCCCGATGCTGTCCCCTCCCACAGGAAGGACAGACTCCACTCCACGTGGCCGCCGCCGAGGGGCGCCTCGAGGTGGTGAAGGAGCTGCTGGCGGTGGGGGCTGATGTCAAGGCAGCTGACAAGGTGAGTCCTTTTTCATTGATGAGGGGCAGGCTGGGGCCATTGAAGCAACGACGAGAGTACACACACCACTTGCACCATGACCCGGTTCATCTAGTGCCAACGTATACGGGCGCGCAGCTCGTCGTTACTCATTGCCTCTGCCCCTCAATCCTCTCTCCCAATGGCCTACTCCGATACCTCTCTACCCCCCCACCCCCCAAATGCCATTGCCGCCCCCTTCCAAGCAAAGTTGCCAACGCCAACCCCCCTCCCTAAACTTCGGTCATAGACTCCCACCCCCCTTGCTACCGCCAACCCCCCACCCTTACTGGGTGCGTTCTTGTTTATGGAAGGGGTGAATTGTTGTTCATGAATGTTCATTCGCCACCGACGTCGCCGCCCTCCATCAAGCATTGATAGAAACTGCACGGGCCGGTGCCCCAGTCGACCCAGAAGCCACTGAACGCTACCCCAGCGCACGACCTCTGAAGCACAGACGGTCGGACGGCGGACCGAGAGACCGTACCCACCGAGAGACCGTACCCACCAAGGGCCGATACCGGATGAGGACGCATTGGTTGATGTCAAATAGAGGTTGCAATGGCAGGATTTGCATGTGCAGACCTTGAACAGCACAGGTTCGGCAGTGTGGCAGGGTTCCTTGCATCCTGTCCTCGACATCTGTTATGCAGGGGCGGCATGTTCCGCAGTATTTGCGTATCAAACGCTGATCTGTGCCGTGGGTTGTGGGTTGGCCTAACATGCAGGACCAACGGACACCGCTGCACCTTGCTGTGGCAGCAGAGGAGGTCTCGGACCGTGTGCAAGTGGTCAAGAAGCTGCTGGAAGGAGGGGCGAAGAAGGACACAGAAGACAAGGTGCGTGCGGGGTCAAGGGCGGGCTCTGGGGAACGGGTGCTTATTGTGCAGCAACCGTTCAAGGTAAGGAAAGTAGACATTCAAGGATCGCGTTCAATTGCAGGAGAGCAACAAACCCCAATCTCTGACTCGAGCATATTAGCATTCTTGCACACCAACTCCACAAAGTGAGGTGCTTAAGCGCACTGGTGGAGCGTCGAATCCGTCTGCTATGTAAGTTCGGCGTTTGGGTCTCAATGTAAAGGCTTACTACGCATTGGTGCAAACACGTGGCAGCCATATGGCATGCTCTGTTGGGCGGTTGGGCGGTGAGCTCAGGATCTGTGTAGACAGTCAAGAAACACTGCCATGTTGCATTATTCTATAGGGTTTTGTTATTAGGGTTTTGTTATGGTTTAAAATTATAATATTATACAGGGTTATATAGGTAATAGCATATTTTGAGGGAGAGGCATACATCCTCGGAAGGCATTGGCACGTGCCCATAACAGACCCTGATTCAGTCCCATGTGCTTTCATGCCTATGAATGGACCACACACTGTTACCTCGACGAC
This sequence comes from Gonium pectorale, assembly GCA_001584585.1. Lineage (NCBI taxonomy): Eukaryota > Viridiplantae > Chlorophyta > Chlorophyceae > Chlamydomonadales > Volvocaceae > Gonium > Gonium pectorale. The sequence continues at coordinate 114,537 of LSYV01000094.1, read as the reverse complement.
TGTGCATACAGGATGGAAAAACCCCATTGCACTCAGCGTGCGAGTATGGCTGCAAGGAGATTGTGAAGGAGCTGCTGAAGGCAACCGCAACGGACAAGAAGGTCCAAGGGGCGCTGCTCGATGTACAGGATGAGGCGAGTAAAAACCCGAGGTCCATTATTAGTTTTGTACGGCCCATGCTGCTAAGTGTCGCACGTGCCATGTTTAGTGTCTACGTACTCCGCGGCATGCCCATATTTGATGTCACTCGTTGTAGTTTTGCGCCGCCTTGCCTTGCTCTGTGATGCCCACCTGAGGGAGTTTGGTCGGTGGAGTTGTTATTGTGATGTGTCTCTGATCTGCAGGTGGGGAAAACGCCACTCCACTGGGCTGCCGAGAAAGATCACATGGATATCGTCATGAGGCTGCTCGAACAATCTGCCAACCCCGACGTAAAGGACCAGGTGAATTACACAGGCTGAATCAAGTATGTAAGAAAGGGTGTCTAAGCGTTTGCATCAGCAAAACTGGAAATCTCTCAGTACACAGCCAGGGATAGACGACTATAGATGATGAATGTTGCATCAGTTGTGTTGTTGGCGCCCATATTGCGACCAACTGTTTGTGTGTATGAACCTGCTCTGTAGGACGGCGCAACACCCCTCCAGCTGACCAGCCCCGGCGCGACCCGCGACGCATTCATCAAGTACCTGTTTACGAAGGTGGACGCCCACAAGGACGTACATGATTGGTTTGGAGAAAAACAAAACATCTACACGTGCTTCCTGGTGGTTGGGATAAGCTATTTTAAACCGCTAGAGGGAGTTAAGAGGCCGTCCATGTGGATCACCATCGTCCTTGCCCTCGCAGTCCTTGCGTGTATGGCCATGCAGATCGCGCTGCCGGTGTCTTTGCTGGTGAACTGGAATCCAAAGGGCATTCCCCAGCTGTTCGAGGGGCGGGCGGTCCTGTCACCACCACCACCACCACCACCACCACCGTCACCACCGTCACCACCGCCAGATACACCGGCACCGCCAGGCACACGGGCGGATGAGGCAGCAATGCTTCGTATGAGCCAGGCTATTGTCTCACTGTACGTTCTCTTCCTGGTCCTTTTCAAGGAGGCTTCGTTTGCCCAGCGCTTCTATCGCTACTCGTCAGAGATATGGACTGTACTTGGAGACCGCGCCATCATCAAGTGGACGGCGGCGACGTTGATTTTTTTGATCACGCTATGCTACTGGAGCGTGTTTATGCTTGTGCAGTTTGTCACGTTGGTGCTCATTTCGAACTCCAGCGACCCGCCCACCGTCATCCTGAACGGCGTGGGCGCCATCTTCATTCTGGAGTTTGACGAGACGATAGCCCGGGTCTTTGTGTCGCATTACCCGGATGCTGTCTACGGCGTCCTGGCCAAGAAGCTGCTCCATAAGCGCGGCAAAGCTCGGTCCGAGGCGGGTGCTACCAAGGAGGCCTCCCCTGATGGGGATCCTGCTGATGAGGAGGCCCCTGCTGAGAGCTGGGAGGCTGCACAAGAAGAGCGGGCTGCGGCTAAGGCGGTCACACAGCGAAGTACTATTGCACAGCACAGCACTTTGGCAACTTCCTGTTTGTGCTCGCATGGTTGTGGTGCTCCGGCATTTTCCTGTACCACCTGATTACTCTCATGAACAGCCGTGCGGGCCTCTATATTATGACCTTTACGCATCACTCATCAATCCTGGCTGGCTTAAGACTTTGGTGACATGTGAGAATGCGTGGCACCCTTACGGACACGGCTCTGCTAAGCCATGGCTGCTGCTGCGCGCAGCCTGCTAACTGCACATATGGGCGCCTTGTTGCTTCAGCTGCCCTTGTATCTGCATATGTTTTCATTAGGGCAAATAGCGTGAAGGGTTTTGAAGGGCTTTGTTTCGGGAGTTATACGTACATTGGATGTGTATGGGATTGGGGCACACATGTCATGATTGCTGATGAACTTTGCTACCTGGCGGGATGGAAGTCCTGTTCTGTGTTGCGGTGTACGGCATGGTGTAATACAATTATGAATGCAGGGAAGGGTTCACTCACGTCCATCCATCCATCCGTCCAGGAAATCAAGCAATTGGAATGGAAGCACGAGAGTCAGCACCTAGCTAACAGCCAGCCAGCCTTTGTGCGCATATCATTGAGGGTTTTATTTGGCGGAGCCCCCTCCGCGAGGCGGCATTGGGGTGGGGGGGGATCGCCCCCTGGGATTGGGTATGGCCTCCGTCCGGGGAATCGAATCAAGCAATCAGAATGGGAGCAGGCACGCGAGTTAGCAACCAACAGCCTGCCTTTCACCTTGCACATAGAGGTAGGGTTGTAGGCAAGCTGCAGCCACCGCTGCTTGCAGCCAGCACCGCACAAAGACAATCATATGCAATACAATCATAGGCCCTGTGATTGCCAGTGTCAGCGGACGGACGTTGCTTGGCTGTAATATATAAGTCCCACACGCTTTCCCCACGCACTACGAGAAAACCCACACACCCACACACCCACACCTGACCGCCAGACACATTCACACGCTCATGAATTTGAGTTAGCGCTGGGCGGGGCGGATGGGGCGCATGGGGCGCATGGGGCGGCCCGGTGCGGTGTGGTGTCCCACCACGCCACCTCTCCCCGGCCTCTCCCTCCCTGTGGGTTGGGTTCCCCAAACCTCCCATCGCTTCCCCACCATTCCACCCGCCTGCAGCAGCGCGTCCACACTCCTGTACCGCAGGACGCCCGAGGGAGGGTGGGTGGGATGGGGAGCGAGGGGGTGCGGAGGGGGGCAGAGGGTGGCAGCGGGGCGTGTGTGTGTGTGAGGGGTGTGGGGACGGGGATTGAGAGGAGGCAGAATATCGCCTTAGTACGTTTCCCTTCCGCCCGCCGCTCTCCTCCCCGCTTCATTCTCAGCTCCTTGCTGCCGCCCCCCTCCCCGCTGCTCTCGTCGTCCTTACTGGACGACTTGCCAACCCGCGCCCGCGCATGCGTCCTTGTTGGGGATCGGAGGCCGCCTTGCCGCCCAGCGGATGGAGAGGGCGTGAGGCCCTCAGCCGCGCCGGCCGCCGTCTCGTAATGCTCCCGCACTAGGTTGGAGGTACATAAGGCGCTGGAAGGGGTTGAAAGTGGCTTGCTTGCTTGCTGCTTGTCTTTTTTGCAACCACAACTCCGGTTTAACAGCGCATCTGCTGGCCGGTTGAACAGCAGCCCATCAGCGCACCAGGTGGTGGTGGAGGCTGGTGGGTGCTGTGGCAAGTGAATTTCTTGGCCGGCTAGGGGTCAGGGGCGAATGGCAGGGGACCCGTCGGGGCCACATGCATGTACGACACGTACGGCAGTTAGACAGAGAAAGGGTTGGCAGAGTTTCCGGCTCTTATCGGCCCTGTCCCGTCTGGTCTCGTATTGTACCCTTTGAACCACTCACATACACAGCATGCGCACGCTGCTTCCGTTCTTCCCCGTCCCCAAGCAGCCCACGCCCCCCCATCCACCCGCCCCCGGTCTCCCTCCGTCCAATCGCCCTCCCCCCCCCGCCCCGCACCGACCGCCGCCCCCAACGCCACTCCAACCGCCCCCCCTCAACCGCCGCCGCCTTTCCCTCGCCCCCAGACAGTCCCCGCCCCCGCCCCAGTTAGTTTTTCGTTCAAGCACCCCTTCTCGGGGCCGGGCCGGGAGCGTGGCTGGAGGAACAGCAGGTAGCTAGCGGGATGCCAGGCGGTGGTGGCGGGGGCGGGCTGGGCGGTGACGGCGACGGCGGGTGCGAGCTGGGAGGCTCAGGCTCAGGATACAGCATGCGCCTCTTCCTTTGCTCCCATCCCCTCCGGTCCGTCGGGCTCCCTTCCACCCCAGCGGGCCCGCATGCCCCCGCGGCCCCCGCCCTCTCGTCGTCCCCTCCCGCCGACGCATGCAACTGTCGTCCAGCGTCACGCTCGTTATTAGCCCCGCTGCTCAGGCCACGCCTGCCTGGCATCCCAGGTGGGCCTCTATCTGCGCCATCCTCCCGCCCATCCGCAGCGTCCTCGCCTACCCCTTCTCGCCCTGTCGGTTACGCCTCTGGGCAAACCCCGCCGCGCGGGCGGCCACGATTGCCTCAGCCAGCTCGCTCAGTTTTGTGCGTGGATGGGGGCTGCCGTGGGGGCGCCCGTACGGTTCCATCCCGGGTACGTGTTTCCATCATTTGGGGGGGGGGTTCATGGGGGGTTCATGGCGCCCGCACCCGCCATGCGCCTCATGTGCTCTGGCACCCCCCCCCTCCACACATACACATGGGTACCCACCAGAACATGGCAGGTAGGCAGCTGCCCACATCCATTCTGGGTCGCCTTTCTCAACGCGCCCTCCGAGCTGTCAGGCAGATGCCGCCAGCTCGCGCGTGATCTAACAGCGCGCGCGGACGGACGGAGCGGCGGTCTTCCCGTGCCCATGCCCATGCCGCCGCTCCCCGACCGATTAACTCCGGACGCCGCGGGTGCGCCGGCCCGCCCGCGTACGGCTGCAGCAGCAGGGGGGGGGGCTCCGCATACACACACACACACACACACACACACACACACACACACACACACACACTAC
>LSYV01000093.1:198646-220094 GCA_001584585.1 Gonium pectorale | reverse complement strand
GGGGGGGGGGGAGGTACACGGGGGTGCGGGACAGGGCGGGGATTAGGGTTAGGTGTGAGGTCTTTAAGGAGCAAACGCTTGGTGAAAACGCACGTTAAGGCACTTGGAGGGGGTGGGGGTGGGGGGTAGAGGAGCAGACGGTTGACGTGAACGCACTCGGAGGGGGTGGGGGAGTGAGAGGTGGGAGGGGGGATACGAGGACACGGGCTTGATGGGGGCGCATTGGCCGACAACGGCTTCTGCCCCGCAGAAAGGGCAGGGGGAAAAAGGGCAGGGGAAGAAAGGGCAGGGGCAGAAAGGGCAGAGGGAGAAAGGGCAGAGGGAGAAAGGGCAAAGGGAGAAAGGGCATGGGGGAGAAGGTTGGGGACGGTGCGGTGCGAAGCCAAGAGCCCGGCGCGGAGCTGTGAGGATAAGCGTCCGTGCCCGGAAAAAACGCCAGTGCATTAGGGCGACTCCCGTGGAAACGCCGCGCTCTCAGCCTGCCTCCGAATCCCGTTGTTCGTTGGTTCGTTCCGGGTTCCGTCGTACGGCTCCCGAGCAGAATCCACATGCGGTACGCCGCCCCACGCACCCCCGAGCCACATGCCAGGGGGCGACACACCTCCGCCCCCCCTCTTCCCCGCCATCCCCGCCACTGCCGCTATGCTGTGCGGGAGTGACGCCACAGCCCGGCGCAGCCCACGCTCGCCCACCACGCACCCAAGATGGCATCTCGTGCCTCCCCTCCCCCCTCCTACTGAGAATGCCTTCCAACCCTCTACCCCCTCCGCCACCACCGTATCTCACGAACCCACACCCGCCCATCCCCAACCCTCCCCCCTCCCCCCCCAATGCAGCCCCGCGCACCTCGAGCTCGTTGGTGAGGGTCTCCCGGGCGGTGCGGCTCTCCAGCTCCCAGTCAATCAAGGGGTCCAGCCTTTGGGGGGGGGGTGAGGCGGGGGGAGGTGGGTGTGGTATGGTCGCGGGCGGGGAGGGGCGTGTGTGGAGGCGGGGGTTGGGCGGGGTTGCATCGCGTGGCAGCAATGCGCAGGACCCCGACGGACTGTCAGCGTTGGTTTCGGCGGGTGGAGGTTACGATGCAAAGAAGGCAAAGTCCCGTCGCCATGAAGCTTCGACCACCGCCCGCCCCGCTGCCCCGCCATCAATCCCCAATACCCTCCTCTAACCATATGCCCACCCCGCCGCCCCCGCCCCGCCCCCCGTCCCCTACCTCCGTATCTTGGCCGCCTGCTCCGCCTGCACCGCCGCCAGCTGCTGCGTCGCCCTCCGTGCCGCCGCCAGCCCGCTGTCGAGCAGCGCGGTGTGCAGGTTCCACACGCGGGCAAGCAGGCAGCCCTCCTCCCAGCAGCGCTGCGCCACGGAGGACACCACCGCACTGGCCACCGCGCTGCCGGCCTGGTGGGGGCGGACACAGAGCGCGTGTGCGTTTGATGGGTACGTGGGGCAGCCGCAGGGTGGGGAGAGGCAGGAGGGGGTGGGGAGAGGCAAGCGGCTCGGTGTGGAGGGAGGGCTGGCGGACACATGCGTTGCCCGCATGCCTGAGCGCACAGTACCACGGGTAGGAACCACGGGTAGGAACACGTGTGGCCCTGCGGGCTGCTGCGGCAGTCGGGGATTACGCATGCGATCGACGAGCTGGGCAGTGCGCCAAGGTTGGGGGTTGAGGGGAAAGGGGAATGAACAACGACCCCCAAGGGCGGGGGTGGGGGACGGTCGGGAAAGCCGACGGCGCACACCCACGGCCATATGCCCGCCCGTACCTCCACCATGGCCGCCCACAGCTGCGGCTGCGTCGCCACGCCGTACAGGTTCGCGCTGAGGTCCCGGAGCCCGGCGTTGACAGCCCCGAAGCGCAGAGCCAGCGCCGCCTTGCCCGCCGTCGTGGCGGCGGTGCCGGCCCCGCCGACTCCGAAGCCGCCGCCGGCGCCTCCGCTTCCGCCTCCGCCGCCGCCGGCGAGAGCCTCCGCCATCAGCGCTGCCGCGTCGGCTGCGCCGGCGGTCACGCTTGGCGGCGACTTGCCGGCGCCTACGGCGCCGCCGCCAGCGGCGGCGGCGGCGTTCGCTGCCGCCACCAAGTGCTGCTCCCACAGCACCCCAATCGTCCCGTCAAGCCAGTCAGCCATCAGCTGGACCTGCCGCCGAGAACTGGGACGGCCGCTGATCAGCGTCCCCAGCAGCGGCGGCGTCGACGGCACTTCGTCGCCGTCGTCGCCGGCGGCGGCGGCAGCCACTGCTGCCGCCACGATGGCGGCATGGTCCATACTGTCACGCGCCCCCGACGTCGGCGGCGGCGGCGCCGCCGAGGCAGCGGCGGCGGTGCTCGCGATGACGCCACCGCGCAGCTCCCCCGAGGCCGCGTGTACGGAGTACGGCAGGCCTGCGCCGCCCCACGGCGGCTCCGAGCCCGGAGCCGGCGCCGCCAAGGCGGCGCTCAGCGCTGAGCGCGGCACCAGCGGCGGCAGGCTCTGGCCCCCGCCCCCGGCGGCGGCACCCGGCGGCGACGCCGGCCTGGCGGCGCCGGCGCCAGCGTCGCCGCCGGCGGAGGCGGCGAGGGACAGGGATGTGGGCTGGCGAGTGGGGGAGACGGACATCCGGACGGGGGAGGTGGCGCCCCCCGTGGTATGGCGGAACGTGCCGGTCCCAGCGCCGCCCACGCCGGCGTTGAGCAGCGGCACCGTCCCGGCGGGGCCCGAAACGGGCTGGAGGTACGACGCCAGGCGCTGGCTGTACGACACCATGGATTCGCGGCTGGATCCCGAGGGCATCAGCAGCTGCAGCCCCGAGGCGTGCCGTGCGGAGGGGTAGCGGGTGGCGGGCGCCGCGTCCACGATGCTCTCCCAGGGGTTGGGGGCGGCGGCGGGGTTGGCGAGGGCGGCCGGCGGGGCGTCGCCGAGGGACAGGGACCCGCCGGCGCCGGGCAGCAGGGGCTCCAGGCCCGTGGCAGCGCGCCGGGGCTGGCGGGCGTTGGCTGGAGCACACGACGCGGGGGAGGGCAGGCGTGGAGGGGGGGGACCGGCGTCGGGAGGCAGGGGGAGTCGGACAGTCGGGCATGCGGGCAGGCCGGGGGGGGGGGGGCGAGTGGCCGGGGCCGCGGGAAAGGGCTCGCGATCGCGGCCCTCTCACGGCACCTCGCGTGCCACCGCCGCACATACACCAAACACATTCGCAAACACACGCAGCTATGGCAGTCGGACCACGCAGCAGGGGCAGGCGGCGGCAGCGCCCAGCGATGCCACGCGAAGCTGCCCAATCCGCTGCACCCCGCTCTCACACAGCCAATGCCCTCAACGCCGTCAACGTGCCGCCTAGCCCTCCTCGGCAGTTCCCGCCCCTCGCGCCCCTCGCGCCCGCTCACCCGCCCGCTTGTGACCCATGCCGCCAGCGGGACCCGGGCCGGGACCCGGGCCTGGGCCCGGGCCGGCGCCCACACCGCCGACGGTGCGGGGTCGCACGTACATCCGCTGCTGCGACGGCGAGGCGGCGGGGGCGGGGGCGTGCGCCGCTGCAGCCGCCGCTGCCTGGCGCGCTGCCATGATGGACTCCAGGCCTATGCCTCCGCCTCCACCGCCGCCGTATCCGCCGCCTCCCACGCCTCCGCCGTATCCGCCGCCGCCGCCGGTCTCGGGCCAGGCGGCCATGAGCGGCGGCAGCTGGTGGATGTGTTGCTGGGCAGCGGATGGCAGCTGCGTGGGTGGGGGCATGGGTGGGAGGAGGTGGCGAGCCCGGACCTGTAACAACCTGTATGCCCCACCCGTACAGTTACTTATGCAGATGGCTATGATTGTATGCGGGTGGCCCTCCGGACGTCGCGAAACCCTGCCCTGGCGCGTCCCCCTGGCGCGGTCCCCTGGCGCGTCCCCCTTCGGGCCCCACACGGCCTCACCGGGCCACTGAGGCTGGAAGTGTGCCACAGGGCTGACCTCCCAAAGGCGGCATCATCCGATCCTCCAACATCCTGTTAGATAGGGGCACTTATGGCTCGGTTGGGGCGGCCAAGGGGACAACCGCGGGAATCCAGCGGCATGTGGGCAGGGGTGCATGTTGGGCCGGTCTCACCGCCTTGCCGCCCCGCGCAACGAAGAACGTCTTGTCAAGGTCCTGCATACGGCGCAGCCCGGCCGCGTCCAGGCTGCGCCCAGTCGCGTCTTTCATTGGGACGACAATTGGCGGAAGCCGCGTTACTCCCCGTTCTTTCCTCAACTTGAGATGTACAGAATAAAAGTTTGCTCATGAAATCTAGCTCAAAGGTCCTGGTGACGACGCGGCTCTATGAGCGAACCTATCGCGGAGAACCATCGACTGCGCATACGTGTAGACAATCAAACACAGTTTAGTTTATACTCTGCAACTCTGGCTCTTGGCTCCCGCATACACTCTTGCTTGCCGTAGAAGGCACCGTGCTCCCTGATGCTGCCCCTTCGCAATTGCTTTCGCGCAAATAGGAAAGTGCCGTCCTCTTGACTTTGTTTGGCTGACCTCAAGAGTTCTTGATTCTTGGTACTCGCTGCATCCTTGCGCATGGAACAGACTCTGGTAGCTTACCACTGCGAAGCCTAAACCCTGCGTGGCAGGGAGCCTCAGGTTGGGACTGCGAACACGAGTCCACCTACCTACCCTTGAAACAAAGCGTCGAGGGCGATGGGCTGCGGTTCGTCAATACAGCGAAGCAACGCGGTGGAAGCTATGGGCGTGGGGCCCGTCTCGTCGAGCCAGGCGGTCGCCGAGGCGGAGGAGCTTGCTTTGGCGCGCCTTAGGGAGGAGAATGCGGAGCTGCGGCGCCTGAACGCGGCTCTAACACAGCAAGTACAGGAGCTCTCACAGCGGACAGACAGTTTGACGACGGATGTGGGCTCTCTTCGGAGGGAAATGGCGCAGGCCGCGGGCACCGCGTCCAAAGCCCTACAGGTGCGCTTACGGTCCTAGGAGGAGAATGGCTCCGTTCTCATTCGTGGTTCCCTCCTGGGCAACTCCTCGCGCATGTCGCTTTGGTGGTTGCGCACGTGCGCCCTTTCCCATAACTGCGCACCTTCGGTCAACCGTCCATAATGAGGTGCGGACCACTCTCACTCCCCCCTATCCGTGCCTCACCCCCTCTCCCCTTCCCCCCTTCTCCCTCGGCCCCCGACTGCCCCCCTTCGCCAGTAGCCCTCCACCCGCCCGCCCGCAGAATCCAGACCCACCCTGCCCGCGGCCCCTCCTCCGTGTTTCCAACCTTCGCATTGCCAACTCCGAGTGTTTCCCCCCACCCCACCCCACGCGCCCCATTCCACGCCCTGCCCCCTCCAGGCCGCCCAGGCCGCAACGGACCGCGCGGAGGCCGCCATGCTCACAGCCGCCGCAGCAGCGCAGGCGCGGCCGCCGCCCTCGGCGCAGGCGGGGCCCATCCCCTTCCCCGCGCCGGCGCCCTCGCCCGCACCTGCGGCTCCCAGCGACCCGCAGCTCCTGCAGCGCCTGAAGCAGGTGGAGGCCCACCTCGCCGCCCTCCAGGAGAAGGTGGAGAGCCAGAAGGCAAAGGAGGAGTTTGCCCGCCAGCTCCGCGCTGCCCAGGCCGCCCAGGCGGCGCAGGCGGCGGCAGTCGACGGCGTGCTCGTGCCGCCGGGGGCCACCGGGGCGCCGCCGCCGGGGGTGGTGCCCCTTCACCACAGCCGCAGCATGTCCAACGCCTCCTCCGCCGCGGGACTCGGCTCCCCCGCCGGCAGCGGCCGCCCCTCCAACGGCTACGACGCCGGCAGCACTAGCGCCAGCGGCGGCGCCGCCGCGACGGCGGCGGCGGCGGCCGCCGCAGCCGTCATTGACGGCAGCGGGCTGCTGCCGCCCAACAACAACTTCCCCTCGCGCTTCGGCGGCCCGGGCGGTCTCCGCGCGGCGCGCGAGCGGACGCCGGGCCGGCCCGCCGGGCCTGGTCCCACCCTGGTGGTGGGGGAGGAGCGGCCCCCCGGGGGCCACCACGGCAGCGGTGGCGGAGGCGTGCCGCCCGCACCGGGGCCGCCGGGGGAGCTCCTGTCGACGCACCGGTACGGCACCGTACTGCCGAGCGACCTGAAGCTGGCGGAGCAGCGGCGCCAGGGACCCAAACAATTTCTCTGAGCGGCTGCAAGGGCAAACCGTGGAGGGGGAGGTGGAAGCGCGGACATGGGTTTGGCGCGAGACCGCACTGGCATCCACGCCAGGGTTCTCCCGTTTCCCGTCCGGGAAGCGGGCAAGGCTGCTCCTGTTGCCCCTTGCCCGCCTGATCGTGCGGGTGACCTGCTGGAAGAGGGGCAATGTCATCAAGGGCTGGAGCGTGATCCATTGCGTCCTGGTGTTGGGTACGAGCGAGCCCTGTGGCTGGCTGGCTAGCTGGCTGGCTTGCTGCCGGGCAGTGTCAGTCGCCAGTTATCCCGCCCGGCGACGCATTAGTGTCAGGAAGGGCGCCCGAGTGGTGGTCACCGGGCACCTTGCCAGGCATATCGTTGGGCGGCCGGTCGGCTAGGGCGGACATCGCCCCACGACCGGCGCCTACGCCCGCCTGCAGTGGGCCCAGGGTTGTGATCGGCTGCATGCCCCCATCCCATTCTTGCCTCCTGTCGTGGGCTGCGCGGGGCTGCGGCCGCGCTCCTCCGACGCGGCGTGGGCCCCTGGCTGCCGGCATGCCAGGGGGCCCGCGGGGCTGCGGCTCGGGCCCTGCATGCCCGCTGCCGTCCGCAGTGCCGCCCGGCTGGGGAATGTGTGCGCCCGAGCTGTGTGTCATCGTAGGGCCCCTTTTCTGGGCCTGCGGGGCCCGAGGGCGTGGCGTTGAACCGCAATGGGAAGAATGTGCGTTGAGCGGTATGGCATTGGCGCGTGATGGGAGGGGGAGCCGTGCTGGTGGGTGGGTGGGTGGGCGGGTGGGTGGCATGCTGCGCCACCGCCGGCGACGCCCGTGTCGGTCACACGGGAGCGTGCGGCGAGGGCCAGCCGGCCGGCCGGCCGCATCAAGTTCTCTCCGTATGGGGAGCGCTCACGGCGCTGGTGCGCCGATTGGGCGTCCGCGGAGGGCTTCAGGCGAGCCACGCAAGGAGACGGCGTGCGCCCATGTTGTGATGTGCTAGTTCGCTGCTCGCGCTATTAGTACTGTATAGTGGAGCAGCTGTGTGGGTACGGTGCTTCTTTCCGGGCCGCGCCCGCGTGCGGCCTGGTCCTCTGGGTGACCTGGCTTCCCCCCCAGAGGCCTCGACGGTCGGCACGTGGCGCGGCCAGGGACTCGTGACTCGTCATTTGAAAAGCTGGTGCATTGCATACGCCTCGACGCGGCATCGGGCCACAAATCGCCCCTCTGGAGGGTGGGGCGGCGCGCTCCCTGGAGGTGGGTGTCCCTCGTGAGAGGAACTGCAGGAGCATAGATGTTAGTGCAGCAATGTGGAATCCGTTGGACAGCGTGCAGCGCATTGTCGAACGACGCGATGGCGCGTGATGCGCGGTGGTGCGCGCGGCACCGTACCGTAGGTGGGGCCGCCGCGAACGGTATATCAGAGTGCCTACTTGTGTAGTTGCGTCTCGTGTGCTAGGTATTCTTTTGCGCAGGCGTGAGCAGGCTGGGTGTTCGATAGCGGCAGGTTTATGGGCACGGCGCGGCTGCATCGCGGACAGTACGGCTCGGATCGGTGTACGAACGTGGCGGTGGTCCGTGGTGGGCTTTGCAGTTGCGTGGGAAGATGCGACTGCCTGCTCTTTGCAGGTGTGAAACGGTATCTTGAGACGGTATCTTGAGACCGAGTGAGTATATGTGTGCGCACGTCGATCCCTAAAGGGTAGCCGCTTGCCTGCCCACCTAGGTCGCCGCTGCTGCGGAGGGCGAGTGGTCTGAGACTGGGGCCCTTCGCCCTGCTGCGCAGATCGCATTTGCATAGCGGGGTGGTGGTCCACTTGACGCACCGCGTTTCTTCACTAGGTACATAACAAGTACTGCCAGAACGGTACTGCAATCATTCGGAATCCTGTACCTTCGTAGAGCTTGTTAGCCCGAAGACTGCTTGATTCGTGGTTGAGGACGTCCCGGCAAGCCGCCGCAAATGGATGTTGTTTGCCCGGGGCAGTGCTGGCGAGCGTCGGAATGTTTTGTAAACTTTACGTAGAACGTACGCGTTCAGCTCTCCGCCCCACTCAACGAGTTGCCATTGTGGCTACCTGGGCCAGCGGCTAGCGCCCCGTCCGCACGGATGGGACTGTGGCATGCTGCTGTGGCACGCGGAGCGGAAACATCGCACTCCCGGGTGTGTATGACCGTAGCGGCTGCTTTCCCTGCTTCAGTTTCCCTTTTCGCAGCAGCCTGGTGCCCTGGGTTGGGCGTCTGGCCCCGTGTGGCGCTACCGGTAGGCCTGGGTGCCAGCCGTACGGTCGCAATGCCATGTTACAGAGCCGGCTGCAAGCTGCCTTTCACCCCCCCCCCCGTTCTTCCTGACCGGAAAAGGTATGCTCGCGCGATGTGAACCCGCGCTTCCATGCACTCTGCTTATGTCCTAGCGCGCCCACGCCCACGCCATTCCTTTTCAACATGCCCATGTACGGCCGGGAGCTGCGAGCCCGCCGTGCATACATGCATCGCCGTACAGGGTTCCACGTTCCGGGGAGCGCGCACTGCTGTGTTGAGCTGGGCCAGGCTTTTGCTGCTGTGGTCCTCCACAGCAGCAGGTTGTGGTGGTTGACGGTGGTGCGTGCCACCTGTAACAATCTGCCCCGCCATCAAATGTGGCTTTGACGACAGCGCGCTCGCTCGCTCGGTAGGTGGGTTCTTCCAACGGATCCCGGCTGGTGGGGCGACTGCCCACGTGCCCAAACAGCACCAGCATGAGCCATCCACAGAGCGCTGCGCGCTCGATCGCCCGTACGTACGTGTTAGGCCGCCACCGGCCCGCCGGCCGGCCCGCCGCCACAGCTCCAGCAGACGGGCATCCCAACTGAAGGAGGCCAGTCAGTTGCGCGGCAAGCGAGCGGCGCCCCAGCCTGGTAAGAGGAGAGCTGGCGCCCCTAGGGCAGGCGCGTTTCTGAAACCCGACGGAGAACGGAAACACGGGCGGCGCTTTGGCGCGCCACGCGTCGGTATGTACACGGCGCAGAAACCGTGAGCCCGCAGCAGCTAGTGCCAAAGGTGCTGCCACCCAATGGCCCTGCATGCCAGTAACAAAATAGCTGCAATGCGGCTGGGCTGCCTTGCTTGTGCAACGCGCGCGCTGCGGGCCTTTCCCGCCTCTGCAGCTGCAGCTGCAGCTGCAGCTCCCGGGGCTTCCCTGCCACAACCGGGGTCGGTCACCGGGCACATACGGCGGCGCGTCCGGCCTTCGGCGACCGCCTGGGGAGACGGCTGTCAAGCGGCAACCCGCCGGTGCGGGCACCGCGATATTGTCGGCACCAGTTCTGGACCGCGTCGTTGGCGGGGCGCCGTGCGGTGCGGCGGTGGCATACGCAGCCGGGGAGGGGGGGCGGCCGGGGAGGCAGTTGGGGAGGCAGTTGGGGGAGGAGGGGGAGGGCGGCCAGGGAGCGAGGTAGCCTGCTGAGGTGCAGGGCCATGGCCCAACGCGTTCTTGCTCCGCGGTTACATCCCGTGCCCGCGGTACCCCATTCTTTCAGGTTGGATTTTGTGACGCACAAGTGTGCGAAGTGGTGGTGCGACAGGAGGAGCGAATAGGACTAGCGGTCCGAGCGGGGAAATCACCGCCCCTGCCACGAACTCCATGTATTGCTAGTGCTAGGCCTTAGGACTAGGCATAATCGCCCCGCAGATCGCGGCAGGACCTCCCTCTACTTCCTGCTTGCCGCGCGCAACACACGAGCGACCCACGGTTCTGTCAGTGCTAGCAACCGATTGTGATTGCTTCCAAATTCGCTGCGTAAGGCTGCCGACGTGGTCCGTGAGGGGGATTCCCTCCCGCCGCTCCGTCACCTGCTGGCAGCCTCTGCCGGCCACGTTCGGCATGGTCCCTGGCAGCGCTTTTACGATGAGCTTTCACGACATTGATCTTGTGGCGGCTAGGTGGTGCACGCGCCAAGGACCTCGGACCCGTGCCCTGGCCTGCGCGGGGCCCAGCTCTACGCAGCCTACCAACAGCTTCTACGGTGGGGCCCCTCTGCAAGGGACGCAGCAACGAGCCAATACCTTCGACGAGCGCCCGCAGTTTGCCGGCTGACCGCCACATACCCCGCTGCGTGAGAAGGTCGACCTCTCCTTATGCGACCCTGCCATGCCACCGCCGCTTGGTGCAGCCGTGCAGCTACCATCGCGTGGCACGTAACGCCAGTTGAAGGACGCACATCTGTATTGCCGTGGAAAGGTGTCTTTCATTACCCGCGGGTGAAACCTCTACACACACGCACACACCCCGCCCCGCAGGCGTTGAGTGCCAGGTGCCAATCCCGGGACTGCATGCAGCGGGAAGGCGGAACCGAGTCGGCGTGGCCGGATCGGGAAGGCGTCGTCAGCCCCCCGAGGCCCAAGCAGCGCACGTGCAAGCTGCAGCCGTGTGCGTTGCGGCACGCAGCGTGCGCGCCCCGGATGGCTGGCTGGCTGGCTGGCTGGCTGGCTGGCTGGCTGGCTGGTACATATCCTCATAGCCCGGTATGATGGACCAAAGGCACTTGCTCAGGTCCGTGCGTGGGGTGGTGGCGCTACAGCAAGCTGGGCACGTGTTGGTCGGGGGCGCGGATGGACAAGGGCAAGGGCACTGCAATGGCACGCAGTGCGACCACTGGACCGTCCTACTTGTCAAGGGTTGGGAGGTAAGGCTGCACTTGGGTCGCCCGGGGAGGTCGCCTGAGGTCTCCCCCGGGGTCACCATTGCAGCGTACCGTAAGCAGTCTACTGGACTGCTGCAGCACACTTATGGCATTAAGCACCGGTACCCCGCCCCGGGCCCCGAAGCGGCCGATACCCATCTCCATGCGCGCACACAAGTCGTTGAGCTACTTCTCGCGGCACTGCTGGGGCCCAGTAACTTGGCCCACATTCATGCCGCGGGAAGTGGCTATTGCTTGCCCGCGAACCCTTTCCGCAGTGGCCGACGAGTTGATGCCGTTAGTTGGCATTCGCGGACGTTTGCACCAGCGCGCTAGCGGCCTGAGAAAGAATGCAGTCTCCGTCTCTTTATCAGACTACAGTGCTAATGCCTTTTCTGCGGAGCCTTGCAGTTATGGAATCCCTTGCTTACTTCTCACGTACGGGCCGACTATTGCAGGTTCTGCTGGAAACCTATGTGCAAGTCGCCGCCTGATGAAAACTACGCCTTTGGTCATTTCCCTAGGCTCCCAGCACTGATGCCCCAAGAGTGCAGTAAAACTAATAAACGGCGCCCGGGCAGGCAGGGCAGCGTACGTCGCTAGGAGGGGTCGATGATTCTGTGGATTGCTGGTCCCAAACGTTGCATGCGCATTTTACGTTTTGCCGAAGGTGGGCGG
This sequence comes from Gonium pectorale, assembly GCA_001584585.1. NCBI lineage: Eukaryota > Viridiplantae > Chlorophyta > Chlorophyceae > Chlamydomonadales > Volvocaceae > Gonium > Gonium pectorale. The sequence goes on along the minus strand of LSYV01000093.1, from coordinate 208,688 downwards.
CTGCTGTGCGGCAGCAGTTTGCTTGCGTGGCTGGTCCAGCAGACCGTCCAGCTACATATCTGCTTAGGCAACTCATATATGTGGACTTGCAAATAATGATATGAGCTGGCGCATCGGCGTTCGAGCAGTCGAGCATGACGCACGCCCGCCGTTTAACGGTTGGCAAAGGGCGGGCGTCAGGGCGAAACCACAAAACGATTGAAGCACTTGCAGCATGAACCTCCATTTGTTTGCCATTATATCCCTACCCACAGCCCTTGCCACAGAAAACTTACTTATCTTTTCTTCCCGCAAGCATAGGTAGGTGCCGCCCACCGTCAGCCAATCGGACGAAACTCGCTTCATCTTATATATTGAAGTGCAACTTGCACCTCTCTCTGCCTTTTGTTTGTGGCGCTGACCTGTCCAGGCGCCGGCGGTCACCCATACATACATCCACATACGTGCAACTGAGATAACTCGGCGCGTGCCAGCGCGCGTAGCCTGAACAAAAGACATGTTATGTCACATGGCGATTTGCACATAGGTCTCCAGGACCCGCCAGAATGGCCCGTAAGAAGAAATGCCACGACGCCAAGGCTCAAAAGAAGCACAGCGTTAAGGGCACCAACACCGCGTGGTCTGATGGAGAAAAGCTCATTCTCGCTCAGGCCGTAAGCGAGGTGATGCCCGGGGCCGCGAATGCCGACAACATTGACTGGCCGGTCGTTGCACGAGCGGTCCCCGGCCGCACTGCCAAGCAGTGCCGCGAAAAGTGGCTGAGCGACTTGCGTCCAGGCATCAAGAAAGGTGCCTTCACGCTTAAGGAGGTGCGGGGGCGGGGGCGGGGGCGGGGGGGGGTATGAAGAAGGGAACCCGGTCGTGTCGGTGGGGGATGGTTGGCCGGGGCGGGTGTAATGCCGGTATCTGCATCGCGTCGGAACGGCGTGCATCATTAACATGCAAGAACCGTAATCCGCTTGTTTTCCAGCCTAAAACGTCGAGTGGTGCCGCGTGCCAGGACGTTTCCCGCTGCCGAGCTGCCCCTACCCCCTGACCTGCCGAACACCGTCTCCCGTTTGGCTTCCTCGCCTGCTTCCTCCTTTCGGTGGTGCTAAGCCAGCCCTGCAGGCTTGTATGCTGCACTGCCTGTACGCACGGCAGCCGCCGGCAGCCCAGCCACACCCACACCCATTGCCCAGGTGGCGCCACCCGCCGCTCAGTCCGCTCGCTCGCTCACCCGCAGGCCCAGACAGGCTCCCGCCTCGCTCGCGGCCCCTCAGGTCCCACAGGAGCCATGAGCCCGCGTCTGCCGTATGCCTTGCTGTTGTTTCGCGCCCCCCTGGGTACCCACTGCCCAGGCACGCACCGGCATCGGGTCCTTGCTCGCTCGTCCCGCCCCTGCCCCCCCCTGCCTTCCGCTCCCCGAACCGCCGTACGCGCCCGTACCCGTCCGCACCCGCAGGAATGTGTGTTGATCATGGCACACAGCAAGTTCGGCAACATGTGGGCTAAGATCGCCAAGTACCTGCCCGCACGGTCCGCTAACGCGATCAAGAACTGCTGGTGCGCAGTGCGGGGTGGGGTGGGAGAGTGGGCAGTGCCCGCAAGACGCAGACTTTTATTTACAACAACGGGCCAGGCGATCGGCGGGCTTTGGGAGATGGGATCTAGGGGCAACTGACGCTGCGGAACAGGGGCCCTACAAGCAAGGCCTGCAAGCACCCTGGGCTGTCCCCTTCCCCGCGAATGCGCACCTTTGTCAGCCTATGCGGTGCTGCTCCGGCCTCATGCCTCCTATGCGCCCACGGTCCACCGATTTTCGCAGCTGCACGACCCCACCCGACCCCACCCGACCCCACCCCGCCCGACCCCCACCCGACCCCACCCGACCCCACCCGACCCGACTCCGACCCCACCCGACCCCACCCAACCCCACCCGACCTCACCCGACCCCACCCGACCCCACCCGACCCCACCCCACCCGTCCCCAACCCGACCCCACCCGACCCGACCCGAACCGCACATGCAGGTCCTCCAGAGGGCGAGCCAAGGAGCTGCAAAAGGTGCACACCCTCCTGTACCTGTACATACTCCTGGTGGACGTGGCCAGCAAGGAGCCGCAGGAGGCAGGCCGCAGAGGAAAGCGGCGACGTGAGGGGGAGGACGGGGCTGCGGCCGCAGACAACGCCGATGCCGTGAAGAAGGCCAAGGAGGAGTACAGGGAGCTGGCCGCCGCTCACAAGCTGGTGCCGTTGAAGGCCTTTCTGGTGGACATAGACCACTACCTGTCGGACGCTGATGGAACAAGCCCGGCCATGAGAGACCCAAGGCCCGAGATCTGGATCATGGGTCGCGGCAAGAGCCGGGTCCCCGTCGCTGGCGAAGTGGATCGCAACCGCTGCCTTCCCCTCGGCCATGACGACGACGACGACGACGACGACGACGACGACGAGCAAACCACCACCAACGGCAACGGTAGCGGCAACGATGACGGACAGCGCCACGAGATGCCGTGCGACGAGCGCGCCGGGGGGCGACCCCGCGCCATGCCGCCGGTGCCAAGTGTGGGGCCCGGCGGCGGCGGTGGCGGCGGCGGCAACGGCGATGGCGGCGGTAACGGCGACAGCTGCGGCGCGGCCATGGCGGCGTGGAATGCCAGCGAGGGAGAGCGCAAGGCGGAGGCGGTGGACGAGGGGTCCGCTGCGAGGGGCAAAGTGGGCCGCAAGGGCTCCGCCGGCAGCACAGCCCGCGACGGCTCGCACTCCTTCCGCACCGCCGCCACCTCGAATGCCAGCGCCGGCGCCGAGCAAGCGGTTCCGTTGCTGGAGCCGCCTTCCGGAGCCTATCACCCCTGCGTCGGAGGCGCCATTGGGACCGGCGACAGCGGGGCGCTCGGCCAGCAGCGCACCGAGAGCCCGCAGCACCCGGCGCCGTTCGTGTTCGCGTCGTACGGGATGCCAGGGCCGCTGCGCGAGGCACTTGATGCGGCAGAGCGGACCGCGCGACCGCAGGGGCCACAGGGGCCACAGGGGCCACAGGGACCGGGGGATGCGAGCTTTGAGGCGTGCCTCCGCACCCTGGGACAGCGCCTAGCCGAGCGGGACGAGCAGCTGGGGCGGCGCGGTGGCGAGGGAGGTGACGGCGGCGGCGGCGGCGGCGGCCAAGAAGGCGACTGGCTGTGCCCCCTCGATGCGGCCCTGCGGGGCAACGCAAGGGAGGGAGGGCGGGGTGAGCTGGTCGTGGAAGGGAGGGTGGGCGGGTGGGTACTGGGACTACTGGAATGTGTGTGTGTGTGTGTGTGTGTGTGTGGTGAAGGTGGGGAACGGTCCGCAGCGCATGGAGCATGATGCTCTCATCAGCCAGGCCCCAGTCATACCGTGAACACCCCCCGGGGACGGGGATGCGGTCGCGTCGTTATCGGTCCAGCGCGCCGCGGTCGTGCGGTCGTGCGGTCGCGACCTGGGCGGTCGCGATCCGGGCGGTCGCGATCCGGGCGGTCGCGACCCGGGCTGCAGCACTAACCTTCCCCAACCGCCCAATCGCACGTGCGGTGCCGTGCGGTGCCGTGCGGTGCCGTGCCATGCTTGCTCGTCGCCCAGCGTGCATGCATTCGTACGGGTTACAGGTTACAGGTCATACGTCCGTCAAAGCATCTGAAGGAGGGAGGGATTGTCCTTCCCTGCCCATCCCCGCCCATCCCCGCCCACCGCTGCCCCCCCCCCCCTGCCCCCGACCCTTCCCCCCCCCGGCCCCACGCACAGGCCGCGAGAGCACGCCCGGCAGAGACCTGCGCCGCGGCAGGCGCGCCTCCTGGTCTGGCGGCGCCTTCCCCTCCCCCTCGCCCCCCTCTTTCTGGGACACCCGCGAGATCGACGCCCACTTCGCCGCCGAGCTAGGGCATCCGTTACCCGGGTCCGGGTTCGGGGAGGCGGACCACCACCGGGACACCCCACAACAGCAGGTATGCAGTCTTTGAGGTCTGGCGGGGCGGCATGAGGGGGGGCCGGAACGATGCCATAGCTGCTACCGGTAGCATTGTTTGCGTGTGTGCACGCAGGGGGTGGCGTGAAACAAGGATGGGCGCGGTTCGGGCTGGTCTGCGGTCGCGGGGGCCTGGCGGGGGCCTGGCGGGGGCCTGGCGAGGTTGGCTCCGGTGCGAATGTCTGGGCAGGGGGCGGGGCTGGGGGCGGGGCAGGGGGCGGGGCTGGGGGCGGGGCATGTCATTGCATGCGAGCGCTGAGCCCTGATTGCGCACGTCGAGTTGTGGGAGAAGGCAAATTGTCCAGTTGCCTCGCTTCCCCCGCGCGCCCCCCCTCCCCCCGCGTTTCGCTTGGGCGGCGTCGGTCTTGGGCGTCAAGTCAGGGTCAAGGATTGGCCGGCTCGGCCTGGGTTCGGGCTCAGTAACCCGTTGATAGCCCGTTAACCGGCCTGGCGGTACATGCATGCGACGGACCACCGGCGGGACGGCCGCGCCCCATGGTGCAGCGCCGGGAAAACCCCCTTCGCCCCAAAGCTCTCAGCCGGTTTCGACGGGCGGCGTGAAAATCGCCCAAGGCTTTTATACTGAGATACTCTTCTAAACCCACTGGCCCGCGCTTCCCACCCTCCCTCTGCGCCCCCAGTGCCGCTCAGACTGCGCCTGCGGCTTCCACGCCACTGGCTGCCCAGCGGCTCAGGCCGCGGCCGCCACCCAGGCCTGGGCACCTGCCCCCGCCCCCGTCCCGGGCTGGGGCCGGGTCTCGGCTGGGGCCTTCCACCCCCAGCAGCTGGCACCCGCCCTGCAAAACCAGCTCATCCAAACGCCCCCGGCGACGGCGGCGCCATCGTACGGCAGCGTCCTCCCCTTCCACTCCCTGCCCGGCCTCACGGCCCCGTGGGAGCCGCACCACCAGCCGCCACCGCCGCTGCGCCCCGCCACCTCTGCCCCCGCGCCCTTCGCCCTGGCCGCCCTGTCAGAGCCAGGCTTGGTGCCCCAGCAGCATTACGGCCTCCACGGGGGGATGACGGCCGCACCGGGAGTGGCGCACCAGGCGGGCGGTGGAGTTGCCGGCGCCGGCGCCGGCGGCGCGTACGCGGCGGCTGCCTTTGCGTTGGCGCCCCCGCAGCCGCCGCAGTACATGATGCTGCCGCCGCGGCCCGTGTGGCAACACGGGCCCCGGCTGGAGGTGGACGCCATTCGCCGCGCCCGCTTCCACGCGGAGGCTCTCATGTAGGGGAGGCCGCCCGGGCTGCATGCGGCGCGAGCAAGGCGGCGGTGGCGGCGGCGGTCGGATCGGGATCAAGCGAGCCAAGCTGTCCAAGCAGGTTACAGGTTACACGTCCGTCAAAGCCGGGGGGGGGCCATGGACGAATTGCGAATACTGGGGTGGGGGAGCGGGTTATGGTCCTCGTCTCTACCCCGCTTCAGCGCCTGACGCCGAAGTATGGCGTGCCTGGCATCCCAGACAGCCTGCAGTGTGCAGGTTTCTATTTTTTGATGCAGCCTGCAGTGTGCAGTGTGCAGATTTCTCTTTTTTTCAAGCCTTGTCCAGGCATCTCTGGAGCGTCTCCACACTGCTTGTGGCTTGAACTGATTTGGCATCGCGTTTGGCCTCCGGCTTGACGTCACCAGATGCATAACATCGTGCAACGTGTTCCTGATTAGGACTGTGTATCAGCACCTGTACGGCCCGGCTCGTGCACCGTGCGTGTACGGCGTGTGCTGTACTATTCGTGTATGGATCTGCCACCCCGGGTCCCCGCTATTTCGAAGATTGATTCTGACCTACAAGCTCATGACGACTGACTTACGGCATGCGGTGTTTGGCGTTTGAATGGATCCAGTTACGGCAGCCTGGCAGCGTGGAATGCTGCGGGGTGCTCCGTGGGGTGCTCCGTGGGGAGACGCTCTGGGGCGGGGCGGGGGGAGGGTAATGAAGAAAGGAAACGGATGGCGTCGCGGACACATCGCATACTCAATTAAAGAACTTGTGGTGGTGGTTGGGGGTCGCGGTGAAGGGTGCCTCTTGCCCAGATCGATTGTCACCTGAAGGGGGTTGTCGCCCGCCATGCCCTGTACTCGGCGCCCTGCTGGAAACATCACACCCTCGGGTGTGTATGTCCGTAGAGGCTGCCTTCCCCGTTTCGGGTTCTCGTTTTTTGTTGTCAGCTATGCAGCGCATCCGGGTCCGGCATACCAGTGACAAAAGAGAAATCTGCAGTGACACCGTACCGCATGGCGTGACAGGGCTCACGTTTGTGCGGTGATGCTCCATCATACATTTTGCGCAGTGATGCGTTTCCGAGCTTGGGCTTGATACCTGCCGCCGGCGGGTCAGGTTGGCAGGAAGTGAGCTATTGGCCTCGGGCCTCGGGCGTCGGGTGCCAACGGGGTTGGGGTGTGGGTGGGGTGTGTGGGGTGTGGGTCGGGGGTGGGGGTTGGGTCGCACGCTTGCGTGTCGCTGGCATGGCTTGGGAGGGGTGATGGGGGGGAGGTAAGACCCCTGGCTCTGCAGCTGCGTGTGTCTGCGGCCCGCGTGTTCGCAGAGGTCGCAGAGGCGGGCCGCTGCGCCCAAGCACTTTGCGTAGGGCCGTGGCGCGATAGTGGCGGCTTTGGGGCCGGCGGCTCCCGGCGTTTCTTTGTTTGTGCTCTATCCGTCAGTCGTCCAGTCCTCCAGTCCAGCGCCTCGGCCCAGGCCAGGGAAGGCTCCTGATGTTGGGATGTTGGGACGGACCTGTACTGCAGGCCCGCACGCCGTACCGGTACATCGCATACGCACCGCGGTTCCCCGCCGTCTGCAAGATCACTGCCGCGGTTCTGCCAGCACTCGCACTGCCGTACATTTGCACCAGTGCTTGTGACGTACGGTCGAGGCCGTTGTGCGGGACGACGCGGTCTGCCGTAAGTGGCTGCCGCGCCGGTAGCCCGGCACCGGCCGGGTGCATGGCCGGCTTGGTCGCTCGCGCGTGCGTCGCCGCCGCCGCCGTGTGTATGTGTGGGTGGGTGGGGGTGTGTGCTGCGCGGGCCTCCCTCCGTGCCCCGTCCCTGTAACGTGTAACCTCGCTCTCGTACACACGACTCGGGCATCCCGCCTCGCATGCAGCAGGCCCTGCAAGCGGGCCCCCCGCGCAGGGACGCACGGACGCACGGACGCGCGCAGCAAACCGGCCCCAGCAGCGCAGCGACCTACGCCGGCGCCTGCGCTTAGTCCTCTCAGGTTATGGGTGACGTGTGTCATGTCCGCCGTAGCCAGGCCGTGAGGTGGGGGGGGGCGTGCGAACGCTCGTCAGGCAGCCATTGGCAGCCAGCCGAGTGGACGCATTATTTGGGCACATTTTTGGCACACGCACCGAGCGTGGCGTCGTCGGCAGGGTCGCCCACCGGAGGCCGCGCGTGAGACACAACCAGGTCACATAGCCGCAGGAGCCCAGGCTCAGCACCGGAGCCAGCGTTGGGCGCCAACCCGCCACCCGCCACCCCCATCCCTCCTCCAGTATGCAGACGGACGTGTGTCCCGGACCCCTCGGCCCACAGCGACGCCGCCGAGCCGCGGCGGCGCACACGGCATCGGTCGCACTGCTCTCACACGGCATCGGCACGGCGCGACGGGCGGCGGCCGAGCGCGCCCTTCGCTGGCTCCCCCGACCCAGCCGACCCAGCCCCCCACCCATCCCCGTACACGGTCCGCGGCTCGCTCCGCAGACTGTGCCGTACAGCCAGGTTGGCGCTTCAGCCCTATCCGGTCACAGGTTACTTGTCACACGTCAGTCAAAAAAAATGGGGGCGGTCAAAAACCGTGCGCGGCTGTGCGATTCGTGTGCGGTCGGGGCGCCGTCCGGCCGTGTGTGTATAAGTGTGAGGCCCTCGTGAACAAGCACGGCCAACGTTGGAGACTGTGCGGCAGCCAGGCGGGGCACCAGGCCCCCCGCAAAGCCAGCAGCGCCGCCCTCGCGCCCACACCTCCACGGTCCACGCCAACGCCCACTCCTTCACGTCCTCCACAGGGCGCCCGAGCAGCCCCCGCTCACCCACGCCCTCTCGCCCACAACCACACCCACTCCTCTCCGCTCACGAGCAGCCCCCGCGCATCCCTGCGCTGACGACGGGGCGCCCTTCACCGCCCTGTGCCCCCCCCCCGGGCGGCAGACCGCGTTCGTTCCGCGCCCCAGTTGCCCCACCCTGCGGCCGCCCCCGCCCCCTACCATTCCCACCGCGACCCCGACCCCCGTACGTGCGGCAGGGATCGGGGTCGTGGTGCGCGTACGTGCTCCCGCACACATGCCGTACCCAACAGGGGGGGCACCCTGCGGCCACGCCGGCACACATACACACAGGTATTCATTCTGCATGCCTGCCTGTCTCACACTGTCATGCATAGATCTTCTAGATCATATAGAACCTACAGGTATTCATGCCGGACGCGGACGCCAGGCGCGGGTGCCGCATGAGCAGCGCGACTCCGCAGTGAGGGCCAGTCGCCCCTCGCCATCAGCGCCCACCCCCGCCGCCACCGCTGCCCCCGGGAGCCGCCCCAGGGGGCCGCCGCCACCCCCAGCTGCACTCTCGGCACCGCCATCACCGCCACCACCGGCGCCGTTACCCCGAGCGTCCTTCACCCCGAGCGCCCGTCAGCGCAGGCTCCAGTTGCTCAGCGGCGGGCGCGCGCGGCGCTGCGAGGAGAACGCGTAGATGGCGATGGCCGCCGCCGCCACCCCCAGCTGCGACAGCGCCTGCAGCAGCCGACGGCGTAGGGCGCGGCCGCGCTCGGCGGACACGGACACGGGCCGGCCGCTGAGCGTGCCGGAGCCGTACACTCGGGGCCGCCCGCCGTTGGGCCCGTGGCTGCCCAGCAGGGCGCGCAGCGCTGCGGAGGGGTTAGAGGGGTGTGGCACGGCGGCGGGGGAGGGGGGTTGAAGGGAAAGGGGAAAGAATAACGACGAGCTGGGCGCCAGCAGCGTATGTCCCGTGAGGGCCGGGGTGGGGGGCGGCAGGTTCTTGTTGCTGTCGGGTCGGGCTGAGAAAGAGAGGATGGAGCAGCTGGCTGTCTCGGGCCGAGAGCAAGGCGGCGGGGACGGGATGTGGTGCAGACAGCAGCAGCAGCAGCCGGGGGATGGGGGGTGGGGGCAAGGGGTCGCGCAACGCGGGGGTCTGACGGGGCGGAGGCGGGGACATACGGGAGGGCACAGGGGGAGCGGGGAAAGCCCGGCGAGGGACCGCATGAGCGGCCCCGAGCTGGTGGCAACAGACGGTCCATACGGTGGCGGTGGCGGGGATCGAGGGTGCGGGAAGGGCACGCCCCTCGGACGTCGTGAGGGGGCGGTGACGGCGGGTGTGCCGTTGGGAGGACAGGGAGGGGGACGTGCAGGGTCAAACAGTTTGATGGGAGAGGGAGCAGGGCGAGACATTATGCCCCGCGGGCTACAGCACCCGGTCCTAGCGAGGGGGGCGGGGAGGAGGGCCCGGCCCGGCCCCGCCACGGCTGCTGCCGCCTCACCCGGCCGCAGCAGGTAGGTGTGTGCGATGCCTGCCAGCACACCCGCCATGTGACCGGCGAAGGAGCTGTCGGGCGCCAGCGCGTGCGTCAGCGCCAGCTGCGCCGCCCAGCCAAACTGCGCCGGCAGCGGCAGGCCCAGCAGCGACAGCGGGGCGCCGCGCCGCGACTCGCCGCGCACCACCTGCGCGGCCACCCGGCCAGTGGTTAGCTGTTAGCAGTTACACGACGGCGAGCTGAAGTTGTTTGGCTGCGACGGTTGGGTACGCGGCAGGGGTGCGATCCCGCTCCGAGGCCGTTTCCCGCCCACACGCCTCTCCCCTCGCCCCTCGCCGCTCGCTCGCGGACTACGTGGTCCCCGCCAACTCCTTCCCCGTTTCCCGCTCTCTCTCTGCCCCTTGCTGCCTCCTTGATGTCTCTCTGCCCCTCTCCCCCTCCCTCCGCCTCGTCCCCTACCTCTCCGCCTCTCCCCGCCTCCGCCTCCCTCCGCCTCGTCCCCTCCCTCCTCCACCTCTTCACCTCCCTCCCTCCCTCCCCCCCCGCCACACCTGCAGCGCGAACGCCAGCGACGACAGCCCCACCGCGCCCAC
>LSYV01000093.1:181462-193347 GCA_001584585.1 Gonium pectorale | reverse complement strand
CTCTCCACGCGGCGGCGCCGCCGCCAGGCCGCCGGTCAAGCCGGAAGCACCCGTTCTCCTCACCGCCGAGCCGACGCTGGACGTTGCCGACGGCATCTTCGACGCGTATCCGCATCAGCAGCGGCGGCAGCAGCACCAGCAGCCTTTTGCGCAGCACGACGACGTGGGGTACGAAGGGCAGGAGGCGACTGAGTGGGGCACGCCGCAGCAGAGGCATGTCCAAGAGGGTGCGCTCCGCTACGCTGGCTGCTACCCGCTGGGAGAGGACGCGCAGGCAACGGCGGGGCCGGGCGGCGGCGGCGGCGGCACGGGCGACTGTGTTGCTGACGATGCCTGGCAGCTGTGGATGGCGCTCCAAGGTGAGCTCAATGGGCGGGCGGGGAGGGGGGGTAACTGGGGATCGGTTGGCAGTGGGGGCGGGCGGCGGGGGCTGCCCGTAGGGTAGGGTTTGGTGGCTGTGGCTGTGGCTGTGCTGTGGTTTGGGACTGGAGCCTTGCTACAGACAGACTGACAGACAAGCCAACGGTCGCCTGTCCCGCCCCGTTACGGCTGTCTTTCCCGCCCCGTGCCGTGCCGTGCCGTGCCGCCACTCGCGCGCGCGCCCACAGGAGGGCGCTCCAGCACCGGCGGCGGCGGCGGGGACCTGCGCCGCAGCACCGGCGGCGGCCTCCGATTCAGCGCCGGCGGCGCCCCGCGACGCGCGACGGGCGGCGGCTCGGGCGGCGGCGACGCTGAGATGCTGATGTCGGGCAAGCTTGACTCATTCATCGAGGGCGGCGACATCGCAGAGTTCATCATGCAGCCGGTGGTGGATTGGCAGGTGGGGCTGGTGGGGCTGGGGGTGGGGCCGCGTCTGAGGTCTCAGGCCAGGGCAACTTGGGTGGGATCGGGTCGGGTCGAGTTGCTGTTTCATGAGGTCGACGCCAACAGGGCTTTTGGTGCCGCGTGCTGGCTATGACGTGGGTACACGGTTGGGACAAAAGGCAGCTGGCTTGGTGGCGACCCAGGGATGAGGTACCGGTATGGGCACCATGGGCCAACCGTGTCCGGATGTTTGTCTCACCCCCCGAAACCCTCCGACCGTTCGTCTTCCGGGTCGGTCGGTGCCCTGCTCCTCTTTTTCCCCTGGCGGCTGCTGACGTCCCCGCGCGGCCCCCCGCTGCCCTGCCCTCCTTGCCACCACCAGGTTCCGACCGACCTCGCCGCCGATCTGGCTGACAACGAGTGGCAACCCTCCTCCGGCGGCGCCGGCGCCGGCGCCGCCGCCGCCGCTCACCCCCCGGTCCACGACCCTGGCCACGATGGCCTCCACTGGGCCGCCTCCCCCGCGTCCGCCTCGAACCATCCCCACTGCCACCCCCACCCCCAGCCCCAGCACCAGCACCATCACGCGCCCCACAACCCCTTCAACAGCCTGCTCGGTCCGTCGCCGCCATCCCAGCACGGCGGCGGTGGCGGCCCGCAGCCGCACCCCTCCTCGAGCCCCAGCGAGCTCTTCGACCCGCGGGGGCTGCCGGGGGCCGCTGACCCCTGCACGCCGCAGGAGCACCATCACCTGGGGGGACCCATGTCGCCCGCTACCATGCAGCTGCACGAGGGCCTCGAGCTGCACCACCCGCCGCTGCCGCCGTCCTTCACGGCGCAGCCGCTCCAGCCTCCGAACAACGACCTGCACGCCATGCCGCAGCCCTTTCTGGACATGCAGCGGCAGAACCAGATCAGCACGTCGCCATCGGCGGCGGCGGCGGCGCCGCCGCTGCTAAATCCGTACGGCAGCCCAGCAGCCTTCAACTCCCTGCCGGAGCCGCCCCAGCCATCCCAGCACGAGCCGCCGCCGCCGCCGCCGCGGCTCTACTCCCACTCCAGTGCGCACTTCCCCCTGAGCCCGGTGGCGCATCAGCAGCAGCATCACCCGCACCAGCACGCGCCGCCGCAGATGATGCCGCCGCTGCGCCATGCCGTGTCGGCCGGCTCCCCTTTCGGCCTGGGCCTGGGCCACTCGCCGTCGGGTAACGGCCTGGAGCCGCAGCGGCCACCGCTGATGCAGCCGGCGCCCGCCCCCCAGCTCCAGCTGGTGCAGCAGATGATGCAGCAGCCGTTTCTGCAGCAGGCGGCGCCGTCGCAGCACCAGCAGACGCAGTCGCCGCAGCAGCTCCTGATGGCTCCCGGCCCGTCGACTGGGAGGCACGAGCCCGCGGCCGGGGCCGGGGAGAGAGAACAATCGCTGCAGCCCCGGGAGTCGTCGAGCGAGCTGCTGGGGCTGAGCAGGCCACCGCAGCAACACCACCAGCAGCAGCACCCGCGGGAGATGGAGATTCCCGGTGCGGCGGCTCCGGAGGCGAGCAGCGGCGGCGGCGCGCCGGTGGCGCCGCCTCAGTGCGACGGCTTCGCCGCGGGCCAGCCGCTGCCGCCGCTGCCGCCTGGGTTCATCATGCCCGGACGGCCGCTCGGCCCAGCCGCCCAGCGGCCCATGCAGAGCCGCGCTGCCGCCATGTACGGCGGCGTACCGCCGATGTACGTCACGGCGTCGGCGCCGCCGCCGGCGAGCGCGGGGCCGGCGCCCGACGCGCTGGCACCGGCGCCGTCGGCGGCGTCGGAGGGCGACAGCGAGGCGCTGTCACCGGCGACCGTGCCGTTCAGGAGGGTCCATGCTGCGTACGGCACTGCCGTACCTCAGCACGCAGCATACATGATGGGCATGCGAGCGGCAGCGTACTATGGAGTCGCGCCGGGCCGGCAGGTGAGGGCTTTGCGTGGGGGGTTGCCGGTGGGAAGTCTCAACTGGGGAGCCACGACGGCGGAGTCTTTAAGGGGTTCACAACCTCGCCAGCTCTTGCGCCGGCCCCTGCCTTGCCGCCTGCCTTGCCGCCTACCTTCCAGCCCTCCGCCATCGCCGCCACCGCCGCCTTCCCGCCCTGACTTCCCCTCCACACACCCCCATTCCCTGCGTCCCCTCCCCCTCCCCGCAGCCCCCTCCCGGCCTGCCCGGTATCCCCGTGGCACGCCGCCTGGCGCACTTCCCCGTCCCGCCCTACCCGGGCTACCCGCTGCCGCCGCCGCACGCCTTCCCCGGCCACCCCGGCGGCGGCCCCGCCATGCGGCCACCGGGCCCCGACGACGCCGGCATGGGCCGACCGACCGTCACCAGCGGCGGCGGCGGCGGCGACCGCCCGTCACCGGCGGGCCGTCCCCTGGCTCCGCCGCCGCAGGCCATCTATGTGCACCGTGGGGTCCCGGCCTGGGGGGCCCCGCCGCCAATGCACTGGCCGCCGCCGCCGCACTACCCCGGCTATGCGCCCATGGCCATGGGCCCCCACATGCACCCGCACGCCCACGCCCACGCAGTGCCGATGCCGATGCCCCGCCTGGCCCAGCCCGGCGGCGGCGGCGGCGGCGGGGTGGCGGGGCCGCAGGCATCTGTTCAGCTGCTGCCGTCGCTGGCTGCTGCAATGGAAGCAGGCGACCTGGCGGCAGGGCCCGGCAGCGGCGGCGGCGGCGGTAATGTGAGCGGTGGCGGCGCGCCGCAGCCGTCGGCGGACGGGTGCGGCGGCATGGGCCCCGAGTTTGTGTAGGCGCGAGGCGTGAGGCGTAGGGATGACGCCGGCGTGCCATCTCGGCAGCGGCAGCGGCAGCAGCGGCAGCGGCAGGGTCTCGGCACGCCTGCCGGGTGTGACCTATCTGTGAGGTTGCATTTGGCACGCAGGGCGTGGCCTGCGAGCTGCGAGGTGTGAGGTGGCGTTGGGGCTTAAGAAAGGTGTTGCAGGATGGCTGTGTTGCAGCTGTGTCTCGCAGCCCCCACCTCCTGCAAGGAGGCCGTCGCCGCCGCATCCCAATTGATCAGATCGGCGGGAACTGCGAGCGAGTAGCAGCACCGTGATTGATTGATTGCTAGAGGGACTTGCCGCGCAAAGGGGCCGGTCGCGGCGGCGTAGCTCCGGATTCGGGTGGAAGGTTTTTCGGGGTCCCTCGGGCTCGAAGCGCTGATCGGTTGGCGGTTGTAGTACACTGTACGGCATGCAATAGCAGAAGGCAAAAGCTGGTTCCGCTTTGCTTCCGTAGCGCTTGAGTAGCGGCGGGCGATACAGCGCCGCCTCTTTGTCAAAGCCCATTTCTTGTACTGCACCGTACCTCCGAACTGGCCAGGAACCGGCGCCTCGCCCGAGACTGGCCGCCTGCCCCGAGCTGTCGAGCTCTGAGGCGGTGGGCCTCCCTACGTCCCCGGCGTGTGTGCCGCTCTTGAGCTTGCTTGCCTATGATGACCCAAGCCTCCTCACATACAATAAATATTGATACACCGATTGATATCTGAGTCTAGCATGAATTTTTCTTAGCCTTGTCACGATGCGTGCGGTGCATGCGTACGGCTGCCTTGTAGCACCTGCTGCCCGCTCTGAGCGCGGGGATGTACCCACCCAACTGCCACCGCCATTCTGAGGAGGATCATTTGGAGTGCCGGGAGTGTACGGATGGGGCCCCTTGGAAGCGGGCCTGGGAACGGCACCACGTGCTGTTGCTCGCGCCGCGCGCGTGCTCGGCGCATGATGACCGGGCTTTCTTTGTCGACTGATTGATTGTGAGGGGGTTGTTAAAACACGCGCTGAAACACGCGCTGCGTGGTAGCAGTACGGCAATCCGTTGTACGGCACAGCACTGTGCGATCGGCGCGCCGCGCGCCGTCGTGTGAGAGCGCCTGCCCGCAAACGTGGCTCGCCAAAGCCTACCAGTTGTAAGGCTCACAAAGAAAGGCCCCGCCCCTGCCCCCCGCCGGCATTCACACCGCCGCCGTTTAACCCTTCCCCGCCCTGCCCCGCCTCAGTGCACGAGGCCGACTTGGGGTCCGTCTGGCTCTCCACCCGTGCAGCCCTCCATCCTTAGGTCGAGCGCACGAGAGAGGGTGCACCGCACCGCACTGCCAAGTGTGAAGGGGTCGGTATCGTGTAGTATGCACTATGTAGCCACCCAGCGGGGAGCGGGCGAGGGAAGGGTCGGTGGTTGGGTGGACTCTGGATGTTCCTAGTCTGCCTGCAGCAGAGCCCTCACATGCAGCCGCTTTCGCTACCGGTAACCACACGCTATCACGCACGGCGCCCGACCGCCGCCGCCCTGTGTACCTGAGACACGCTACCGCCACCATGCGTCTGTGCTCGAGGCTTCTTCTCATTTGCTGCGCTGGCTGGGGCAATGGATGAGACGAACGCGGCCCGCAAAGCAGCTCCAGGCTGGACACACCACGGGTTGGGAACCCCGGGTTTGGCACGAATCAGGGGGGACAGGGCGGAAGGTTTTGCACCGAGCGCCGAGCGTTCCTTGCTTGTGCACCCATCCACACAGCAGTGGCGCGCACAGGAGCTTTGCAGTTGTACCGTGCCGTATTCATAGAGCCTTACAGGTACTGAACAACAGGATATCACAACCCCCCTGCTGGATCACCGGCGCGGCCCCATCCTCTGGTGGAAGTCGTCATGCTCCGCGCCAAGATCACCACAACCACTCCACAACGCGTGCCCCTTCGAGACGTCAGTCGACGCGCGCAAGGCCGCCCCGCTACCCGCTCCGGGCGCCCCCAGGGACCCGGCTACCGGCGCCGCGCGTGTTTGGTCCTCGGCAAACAGCCGTGACCTGGGAGACGCAAACCACAACGTCGACCCCATCTCAACGTACCGGACCGCTCCGCAGTAATGTCACTCACGCACTGACGGCATCGACTTGGCGCTTCCACCCGTGCCTACCGAGCTATCTTCGTAATGCGAGCGAGCGGACGCCCAACGGCAGCCGAAACCGCCGCAGCGACCAACGACCAACGCCAAGTCGACTTCCGGCAACGACTGAAGCCACGCCCGTACACGTGCGGGGAGAGGCATCGCTCTGTGGGGGCGCCGCAACAAGGGCCCTCCCCTCCCCTTCCCTTCGCACATAGGTCCCGTTCGTCACCTCGGAGGCCAAACCTTTCACGGCTCCCCCGCCGCCAGCGACCCGCCGGCGCCTGCCCACCTTCATTCCCACAGAAAAACAGCCCCCCTTCCCTGTAACTCCAGCCCCAAAAGCCATCCGCTCAATCGCCCCAAAACTCCCGAACACCCTGCACCCGACCCCCGTCCGGCAGCCGGTGGCTTATGAATTGGCCCATGAGCTGCGCTGATGAAGGTTGTCGCAGCAGCTTGCGCCGGGTCCTCGGGAGCATGTCCTGCTGCGACAGCGCTGCGTTCCTCCACAGCCCCTCTGCACGGCCCGGGCCACCGCGCCGCAATACGGCCGGGGGTGTCCCCGGGGCCCCGGTCCGTTCTTAAACGGGCCCGCTTAAGGCAGCATGCCGCCAGCTGCGGCCGTCGCCCCGCCGCGCGTTCCTACGCTTGCCCCCCGCTCGGCCCCGAGCTCGCCCCCGGAATCAGCCCGCTCTCAGTCAGGAGGCACCCCTGAACGGGAGCCCAACAGCGGGGGGCCCAACGTGCGCGCGTCACCGCCGACAACTCGCCGCCCCATACAGACGTGCACTTCAGGCCATCCAGCTTCCTGCTCCCGGAAGCTGCCGTCTCACTGGCGCCACCACGCCTTGCTCGCCGAGGCTCCACGCACTTCCTGCCAAGCCAAGCAAAACTACCCATCCAGCGGCCCACGCCTGCCCGATGCTCCCCCGTCCGCCCGCAGCCCGCCAGGCAGCGATCAAGCCCTCTGTCCGCTTCTCGACATGGCCAATTCTTTACTTGCCCAACCACCTGACGACATTCAAGCAAATCATTACAGATTCACCCCTCTAATATTCATCTCTCTGCTTCTCCCCCTCCCTCCCCCCTTCCTCCCCCCCCCCCTCACTCTCATATCTTTTCGCCCGCTCTTCCCTTCTCCCTCTCTCACCCGCGGTCGCCTCTCCAGCTGCGGCCAGCCCGCCCACATCGCCCCTGCCATTACGGGGCCTCCCCGTGCCGCTGCTGCCAACGCGCCTCCAGCAGCCCCATGAACACGTCCTGGTCGCCACCTTGCCACACAGCGCCCTGCAGAAGCCCGTAGAGCAGCGGCAGCCCACCATCTTGCAGCAACTCCTGCAGCCTCGCGCCAGCCTGGCCCCAGGGCACACCCAGCTGGCTCAGGCGGCGCAGCGTTGCGATGTCCCCGTTCTCACACGCAGCGATGTAGGGGGAGCCATCCACCTGCACGGGCAGCGGCAGGCGGGCGCAACAGAAAGTGGGGCGCGTCAGGTACAGCGCCAATGTGTTCCGCCTGAGGAAGGTTCATAACAGAGCCAACGGTGTCTGGAGGAGCAGTGCGGAATATGAACGCCTGGGGCCTTGTTGGTGCACCAACCGAAGTCACCCCGGCCCCGCCATACCGTACCCACCGGCATGGGGCATCCGTGGTCCCGCAGCCACTGGAGCGCCTCCCCATTGCCGCCCTCAGCCGCGCTGTTGTACGCGGCCTCCTCCAAGAGGCAGCCGCGGCCCAGCAGCCAGTCCATCTGCTCGCTGCCGCTAGCCACTCGGGCTGCCTCCGTGAGAAGATAGCGGGGCTGCGGCACTTCCGTGAACAGCTGCTCCATCCATCCCAGGGCCTCCTGGCGCCCAGCGCGCAGCGCATTGCGGCAGGCGATGCCCCACTGAACCCGGTGCCCAGAGGCCGCGAACACCTGCAGCACCGGCAGGTGGCCGGCCTTCGCAGCCAGCTGCACGCCCTGGGACCGCTCCTGCGACGACAAGGTGCCCAGCAGGCTGAGACGGTACCGCACGGCCTCCGCGTTGCCCGCCTTGGCAGCAGCTCTCACGGCCGCTAGGCTCCCCACTGGGAAACGCCAGGAGTTCAGCAATTTTAGGCGCGATAGCGCGTCAGGGCCGCCGGCAGCTCCCACCGCCACGATCGGGCTCCTGCGGCCTCTTAATCTTGGCGCGCCAGTCCGGCGTGCGGCTGGCGGCGGCCGCCGCCATGGCGTACTGCTTGACGACTGGGGCTAGCTCTCCCTCGCTGCCCTCCAGGATGAACTGCTGCAGGGTCGCCAGATCGCAGCCCGCAGCCGCAGCGCGCACCAGCGTGGGTTGTGCAGCGCTGCGCATCCCGAGTGGCACCGGAAAGCGCTGCAGCAACCAAGCAGCCAAGCAGCCACCGTGGCCACCACGCAGTGCCGCCGCAACGGCATCCATGACATGGCGCGGACTCCAGGTCATCTCCCGCATGTCCAACCACTCGCAAATGTGCATGTGGCCTCCCGCCGCAGCCGCAGCAAGGGGTCCTCTGGACCTGTACATCTGCAAAGGGCAGCCATATTCCAGGAGGTACCGGCATGATCCCAGCTGCCCCGTCCCTGCCGACGCCTCGCTGACCTCGGGGGTGGGAAGGCAGCCCACCGCCTCCACTACGGCCCTGAGGCTGGCCACAGAGTTGTTGGCCGCCGCATGTCGCAGCATCTGGTGCCGTGGCGCCAGCGGCATCCCGTGCACGCGTCCAGGCCCGCACGCCGCGAAGGTGTGGGAGGTCAGAGGCTTCGATAAACGAATTATACTGTCACCTGCGCCACTGAAGTAGTCTCGTGCGGCCTTGTTTAATGTGCGCAAGACCGGAACCTCGTTGGAGTTCATGAGCTCTCCTCCTCTTTCGCCTAGTATGTACTTGCGGATGAGATCATCAGACCAAAAATGTAGGGGGGCGCTTATCGGAGGAACATGAACACGCGATGCCATACTCTTGGCAGCTGGGGCGTCGGGCTGGTGGTGGCGGGGTGCGGAAGCTGGGGGATGTTGTGTAGGGTACATGACATGCAGGGGGGGGGGTATAAAGGCAGTGGAGTGACGGTTGAGGCGGCCGCCAGGCTCCGAGTAGTGGGTTGATGCGGCGGGCTGAGATTGGTGGGAGGGGGCGGCGGGCTGAGATTGGCGGGAGGAGGCGGCGGGCTGAGATTTGCGGGAGGGGGCGGCGGGCTGAGATTTGCGGGAGGAGGCGGCCGGCTTCGAGTGGTGGGAGGAGGCGGCCGGTTTCGAGTGGCGGCCGGCTCCGAATGATGGGGGATGGCGGCCGGCTCCGAGTGATGGGAGGAGGCAGCGAGCTGCGAGTGGTAGGAGGTGGCGGCCGGCTGAGGATGGTGGGAGGAGGCGGCCGGCTCCGAGTGGTGGGAAGAGGAGGCGGGCTCCGAGTGGTGGGACGGGGCGGAGGGCTTGTTGGCGACGTTGGCGTAGAGCGGTGCTGTAGGTGCTGTGCGCTCTTGGAAGTTGGACACCGAGGCCTTGGTTGCGGAAGGCAGCAACATCTTGGTGGCGACCTTGGCGGCTTCACGCGCGGACAGAAGGGTCTGGGGCTGAATCTCGGTGGCTACCGGACGGGTACCGGCCGAGGTGGAAGCGGAGGGCGAGGTGCCGGGGGCGAGCGGGTTGGGAAGCGGTGGGAATTCGGCCATCATGTTGAGGCCGAACAGCACGTTGCTGGCAATGGCGGCGGCAGCGGTTGTCGACAGCGGCTGCGAGCGCGGCGGCGATCCAACTTGCCAGCGGCGTGGGCTCGACGGTGGGGAGATGGGCAGCCCGCGGCGCGACAGCGTGGTCCGGCCGTCTTTGCGAACCCCGACGGGCATGATGCCGACGAGGCGGTGACGAGGCAACGACGAGGGGCGGGTCTCTTGGCGGGCTCGGGACGCGAGACCCCAAATGATAGGTAATGCCTACTAACGGCCTAGAAAGATGTAAGTGCTATCCAGCGCGACCTTGAGCTAATATCATATGATCAGCAGCCCCTCGCTTCCCACGATTTCGTTTGGATCTCAGTCGGAATCGGACATTTGCCCGATTTTGCAGTTAGACGGTCCATGCGAAGTAGTATAATCATGTGAACCAAGGATTCTCTAGTTGACAGCCGATGATGTCATGCTGTTACGGTGTTCCCTGAAAAGACGGATGAGCAGGGAAGAAACTCGTGTATCACTATATCAACAAAGATTGCCAATCAATTGCGACTTGAGAAGGCGTGGCAGTCACGGACGTGGACGCATCTGCGGTGGGAATTGCAGCCCAGAAGCCTCCCACTGTGGCGCGGGCGCAGCTTCTCCAGGCGATGCTGCTCGGCCGCGCTCCAGGTGGCACTGCGTTGCAGCTGCAGCACGCGTTGCTGACGCATGCGTCATCGAAGCAATAGATGCGCGGCAGCCTCGGGCAGCTGAAGCGGCGGGCACACCAAAGCCGCAGGTCCAGTGGCAACGTGACGGAACGCCTGACGGCCTGGAAGGCGCTGACAGCCCTGCTGTGCGTCACCTCCATGCTGATGTGCGCGTTGCGCGGGGAAAAAGCCTGCAGAGAAAGAGGGACACGGTGCGGACATGTGGCGTCCGGAGTCCATGAGGAGCGCAGCCATGCAAGTGGCGTGTGTAGGAGCCATCGGGCAGCGGGGTGCCTCCGTACACCATGATGAACGCCTTCCTCGGCAATCAGATCGTGGATGGCAGCGGACGCTGGTAGGTTTGCCCTTCGTGGAGCCACAGATGCTGCCGCCACTGTGCCACGCCGTGTCGGCCGGCTCCCCTTACGGCCTAGACCTGGGCCACTCGCCGGCCGATCACGGCCTGGAGCCGCAGCGGCCGCCGCTGATGCAGCCGGCGCCCGCCCCCCAGCTCCAGTTGATGCAGCTGTAGCTGCAGCTGATATAGCAGCCCTCCCTGCAGGCGGTGGCGCCGTTCGCAGCACCAGCAGACGCAGATGCAGCTCCTCATGGCTCCCGGCCTGTCAGGGGTCCACGACCCCGCTGCTGGGGAGCAGCCGCTGCAGCCCCGGGAGTCGTCGAGCGAGCTGCTGGGGCTGAGCAGGCCACCGCAGCAACACCACCAGCAGCAGCAGCACCCGCGGGAGATGGAGATTCCCGGTGCGGCGGCTCCGGAGGGGAGCAGCGGCGGCGGCGCGCCGGTGGCGCCGCCTCAGTGCGACGGCTTCGCCGTGGGCCGCCGCTGCCAATACAATCGGTGCTACCAATATTTATTTATTGTATAATCAGGAGGCTTGGGTCATAATAAGCAATCAAGCTCACGAGCTGGGCACACGCCCGGGACGTAGGGAGGCCCACCGCCTCAGAGCTCAACAGCTGTGGGCAGGCGGCCAGTCTCAGGTGAGGCGGCGATTCCTGGCCAGTTCGGAGGTACGGTGTGGTACAACAAATGGGCTTTGACAAAGAGGCGGCGCTGTATCGCCCGCCGCTTATCGAGCGCTACGGAAGCAAAGCGGAACCAGCTTTTGCCTTCTGCTATTGCGTGCCGTACAGTGCACTACAACCGCCAACCGAACAGCGCTTCGAGCCCGAGGGACCCCGAAAAACCTTCCACCCGAATCCGGAGCTACGCCGCCGCGCGCCACGTCCGGCGCGACCGGCCTCTTTGCGCAGCAAGTCCCTCTAGCAATCAATCAATCAAGGTGCCCCTGCTCGCTCGCAGTTCCCACCGATCTGATCAATTGGGATGCGGCGGCGGCGGCCTCCTTGCAGGAGGTGGGGGCTGCGAGACACAGCTGCAACACAGCCATCCTGCAACACCTCTCTTAAGCCCAAACGCCACCTCACACCTCGCAGCTCGCAGGTCACGCCCGGCGTGCCAAACGCCACCTCGCAGATAGGTCACAACCGGCAGGCGTGCCGAGACCCTGCCGCTGCCACTGCTGCCGCTGCCGAGATGGCACGCCGGCGTCAATCCTACGCCTCACGCCTCACACAAACTCGAGGCCCATGCCGCCGCACCCGTCCGCCGACGGCTGCGGCGCGCCGCCACCGCTCGCGGTACCGCCGCCGCCGCCGCTGCCGGGCCCCGCCGCTAGGTCGCCTGCTCCCATTTCGGCAGCCATCGACGGCAGCAGCTGCATCGACGCCTGCGGCCCCGCCGCCCCGCCGCCGCCGCTGGGCTGGGCCAGGCGGGGCATCGGCATCGGCACCGCGTGGGC